>JASKGM010080030.1:0-14798 GCA_034509205.1 Ceratonia siliqua | reverse complement strand
ATTAACTTTTATATATATATATATATATATATATATATATATATATATATATGTAGAATTAATTGGTATTAGTGTAAAAATTAATACATCCATATCTATCAATATATTATTGAGTGAAATAAATTACTCTCTTCTCTCTTAAGAGATATCTTAATTATATATATTTTTTTTATTATAAAAAAATATATAAATCTTTTTTAAAAAAATATTATAACTTAACTTAATTTTAAATTTAAATTTAATTAAATAATTTATATGTCTTAAATATTCCTTAAGAACTTTTAAATTTATCTATTATTAATTCTAAAAAAATTCTAAAAATTGTTTGTTGTGTTTTTGTTTGTTTTTATACATCAATATTACTAAGAATTAATGAATAAATGAATTATTTGAGTTTCAAAAAAAAAATTTTACAAAAGATATTTTAAAAGTATAAATCATTTAACTAAGGTTAATTTCAAGATTAGACTAAGTCGTAGTATTGTTTTAACTTTCAAAAAATGTCTACATACATTTTTATAATAAAGAAAAATGTTGTATAATTAAGGCATCTTTGAAAGGAAGTGAAACTAATTTACTCTATATTATTTTAAGATGTAATTTTCATTAATTCAATTCTTGAATTAAGAGTAAATATCATATCAATCTTGAATGTCAATTTTTTTTTTGTTGAAAAACAATCATTTAACTATAAAGAATGATATCAAATAGTAAATTATTTTTTATGTTTAAAAATTATATTATCCATTAATTTTAATATATGGATGAAATACAAAACAAATTTAGAATAATACAAAATTTTTTAAGTATGATCTTCATGATAAAATTTTGTTTAAGATAGATTTCTTAAAAAAACTAACATATAAAATAATTCAATAATATAAAATTAGTTTTAATTGACATTTGACTATCAATATATTATATATATATATATATGAAAAATTTTATGCTACTGTCTTATTATTTATTTGAGGTGATTGCGTTACAATTTTTTGGTTGTGGGTTTTATGTTAACATGATCTCATCCGGATGACAGTTGAGAGAATATATTACTATCATCCCAACAAAAAAATAATAGCATAAAAAGAACCTCTATAAATATTCATAATCTTAGATGGATGTAAGGTTGCAGCATATGTAATTGGTACCAATTTTATATTTTATTTATTACATTTAGGGAATTAATTTATGTCCACTTCAATTTATTCACCCTACAACCGAGCAAAGGTAAGCCAAACGCAAGGAAAGTATGACAGTTGTGTATATTAATGAATATATAATTTATTCATATCTTGATATTTATAACAAAAATCTTAAGTTGGTATAAAAATATTAATTAATAATTTTAAAGATTAAATTATAAAAGCTCATTAAAATTTTCATCGTTTTTAAAAGGTAGTGAAAATTATATTTTTGAGAAAACCAAACACTAGAACAAGAATTATTATTAAATTTTTAGCAATTATATTTGTTATATTTATGAAGAAAAAAAAACTATTTATTGTGAGGGTATAAATGAAAAAAGAACATATCTTAAATATGTTGACAATTGTATATTAGTAAAATATTCGTATGCTTTCCCCCCTTCTAGAGTACTGTTGAAGACAATGATTACCGCACTGCGTTTCAGAGCCAATGCCTTTTCTATTTTAGATATTTTTAAAAATATCCAACTGTATATTCCACTTCATATTTCAGGTATATTCCAAAAATATCTGATAATTCTCTAGCCAATAGATTATAGCATTTTCTCCACATTTTTATATTTCAGGTTTTAAAAAATTGTTGAGTAATGAAAAAATAAAACTAGTTTATAGGAGCAATTAACATAAAGCTTCTGAATTATCATGGCCGTTTGTTAGTGCCAAAATTTCTGCTTTTTCAGAATTGCTTTTTTAAGAAGGTTATTGTTGTGGTACAGTCTTATTTTTGAGACTGTAACATAATTTTTTATATCAAAACTTAATATTTTTTTAATTTTTAATTTTAATTTTTTTTTATTTTTTAACATTAATTAATTTTGTCTATGTCATATAATTTTTTAAAAATTTTTTAAAATATTTTTAAAATATTTTAAAATATTTTTACATTTTTTATATACTATTTATCTATAATTTTTTTAATACTATTTATTCATAAATAAAAATATTTTTTAAAAATACAAAAATATTTTAAAAAATTTTAAAAAAATATATAATATAAATAATAATTTATTAATATAAAAAATTAAAATAATTAAAAAATTAAAAAAAATTAAAAAGCCTAAGCTACCACCCAAAGTGAGGCGGTAACTTAAAATTTTCCTTTTAAAAATCACTTTTTTAAAAATGATGTAATAAGAAACAGTTTAGCATTTTAGTCAAACTTTCAAGTTTCAACAAATATTTTTTAATATTAATTAATTAATATCATTAATGTTCATTTCAATTTACATATTAAAAATTTACAATTAAAAATAATTATTTATTATATTTTATTCCATGACTCTTTATAAATAAGAGACATAGTTAGTTTTTTAGTAGAGTGAATAGTGGTTATTTCTATTTAAAAGTATTATTTTGTATTTGTTAAACAAAATTAAAAAAAAAACATTTTCGTTTTCTAAAAAGTAATTTTTTTTTTGTTTTACAGACCAAACAGATACTTAAGCCTTTCTTATATGTTTGTTGACACTAGCTACTTTCTATTAGTCTGGAGAAAAGTTGCAATTTAATTCCTTTACTATGAAAATTTAATACTATTTCTTTTTACTTTAATTCTTAATCATATTTTTTTTAGAGAATAATCAAATTCTATTCAACTAAATATTTATTTTATTACACAAATATTAAATCAAAACAAGAGAAACTTATTACCCGTACATGAGAATATTGTCCCATGATTAATTGACTGATAATTTTAATAACATTCTCCGATTCTGCTAGATATGTTCTTCCTCAGGTAGCATATCTATATTATAAAATCACAGAGAACCATAGATAGAGAAGGAAAGGCTATGTCGGTGTATTCATAGAAGAAAGAGATAATTGTTTTTTTTATCTTACAGCTGATGGCAATATATTTGAAAATAGTCTCATATTTTTAAAAAAAAATAGTATTTTCTAAATTTTATTTTATTTTCCAATATTATTCTGAAATCTCTCATTCTAAAATTATTTGTGACACAGAAAAATAAATTTTATAAAATATTAGTTATAATATAATATAACTAAATTACATTAATTCACCTCTTGAGATTTCTAAAATCTACACTCACATTTCATCTAATTTGAATTTGTATATAAACTTTCATTTTATTAATAAAATTGTTAATAAATTTTACATCAAATGATTTTTTTAATAATGTAATTCTATGCACAATAAATTATTAAAATACTGAGTTAATACTATTAAAAAATGTATAATAAGGGATACTAACATAAATATTTTAAAGTAAGAGGAAGTTTGAGTATACTTGAAGAGATGTTTTATTATAAACTAAAACTATAAGGATTATGATTATATATTTTTAAAACTTTAGGAAAAATGCATGTAATTTATGCAATATTTTTAAAGATATTTGTATGAAATTAATTTTAAAAATTTAAATTGAACATAATCTACTTTAATTATAAGTATTGTTAGACCCTAAACATAAATTTTCTAAATAACTGATACAAGGAGCAAATTGCACACAAAAAATACAGTTAGTAACTAAATTAACAGTAAAAAATATATTAATATTAATTGTTGAGTTTTTTAATATACTACGTAATTGTGTAGGATAGAATAATTAGAAAATACTATCCTACCACCCTATCAATATTTTTTATTTTTACTTTTTGTAATTTTTAAGTTTTTTTTAAAAATTTTTTTACTTTTTAAAAATAATTAAGTATTTTTTATCTTATATATTTTTTTTAGAATTTTTTAGAATATTTTTAATTTTTTTACATTTCTATTACTATTTATCTATAATTTTTTTTATTATTTATTTATAACTTAAAAAATTATATAAAAAATATGAAAACATCTTAAAAAATTTTGAAACAAATCCATGATATAAAAAATATTTAATTATTTTTAAAAAATAAAAAAAATTAAAAAAAACTTAAAAAATTAAAAAAAAAATAAATAAAACTCTCTACCGCCCACCAAGGTGGGCGGTAGAGTAGTGCCCACCGTATAATTATGTATAATTTAACTGTTTTAAAATAAGCTTAGGCTTACGCCAGACGAACTCAAGCCGTTGATATTTAGCAAGGACCTTATCTTTAGGAGGGAGTGACTTGGAAAAGCCATAGCCATTCAAGTTGGATAAAGGCACGGCAGAGGCAGTATACGATTATAAAGGTAGAAATTTTATGAATATATGCATGTGACTCTAAACTGTAAAGGTTCAAGAACCAATTAAAGCCCATGTCCTCATGGTATCATCTATAATATTATCTTCAACCTCAGGCGTTTTATCGAGTTCGTTGCAGGCACCAACTTGATAAAAGCAAAAGCCAATATATCATATTGTCCGTGAACGCTTTTGTTGACTTAATTAATGAGATTGTCTTTATTGTATTTGTACCCATGGAAAAAAACTTAAGGTAATATGGTAGTATTATATTATTGTCATTAAAATTATATTAAAATATTTTTTATTTTTAATAAAAAATATTATATGATGTGATTCTTACAAAAATAATATAATGCTATTGTAATATCAGATATTTATGCCTTAAGACACAAGCCTATTTGTTTATAGAACTTGTTTTATTTAATTTTATGATAAATTATTTAATTTTATCTCATTCGAAATTTAATAGAATAATCTTTAGTACTTTTCTTATTTTTAAAGTAACGTTTAATTCTTTTATAAAGATACGAACATATCATTTGTATCTTTATTTTTAAGTTTCATACTAGCTAATATTAGTGGGAGTGACTGTTCCTAATTTTTAGTGTAAGTCAATCCTTAATATATATATATATATATATATATATATATATATATATAATTGTTTGCATTTTTTTAGTATTTATATAATCAAAAGGTATAAAATTCAAAAGGTATAAAATTAATTTAGTAATATAATATTTGATATTTTTTTATTTATAAAATAATACTTAATTTTTTATTAATATGTGAATATACTAATTTATTTTTAATATTAATATAATAAGAAACTAAGAAACAATGATCAATTAGTATATTCACAACTTAATAAGAGCCAAATATCATTCTAAAAATAAAAATAACAAGTATTATATTATTAAGTCTCAAATTTATCCTCAAATTAATATTAAATTATTTTTTAATACTTTTAAAGTGTTATGAAGTTTTACTTTTTTATTTGTGCTATTATAAAATATCATTTTAAAATTTGTTGAGAAACTAAAAAATAAAATAAATCTTTTAAAAAATTATTAGGAGAGAAAACATTTTAAAAATGAGTGGGTGGTAGCTTAGTAATTTTGGTCCATACTTCTGATTTTTTTTATTTTTTGATATTAATTAATTATTCTTGATATCATATTTTTAAAAATATTTTTAAAAATATTTTTTTGTACTATCATTCATAATTTTTCTTATATTATTCATTTATTAGTAAAAATATTTTAAAAAATAAAAAAATATTTTAAAAAATATATAACATAAAAAATAATTAATTAATCTTAAAAAATTAAAATAATAAAAAATAAAAAATAATAAATAAATAAATAAGATATCCTATCACCACAAACAAAATAGCCGAGTCCTTTAAAAATACTTAAATAGAATTGTTCTTAATTATTTTTTTATAAATCTTGAAATTAAGTGAAGGGAAAAAAATTACCGGGGTACCCAAAATATTCTCTGAGTGACACCAAGCTTTTAATTTTTTTTCTTTTTTTTTTTTCATCCTAGCGTATAAAACATTAAAACTTAACATTTTAGTCAAAAATTAAAACAAGAAAATCTATAAAAATAAAAGACTGAAAACAAAAGAGACTGCTCACCGACTCTCATTCTCTATTCTATTTTACATTATCTTTAGTTTTTCAATCTAAAAATCACTTAAAATTTATTACTCAAAATTTGAGGGAATTAAGAAAAGAATATTTTAGATATTTTTAGAAACATTGTATTTTATAATGATATTATATGAGATTTTTTCATTGTCATTACAAAGCATCATTCTTTAATGTTTTTAGGCCTTAGAGGTAAGGGTATTGATCAAAACTGATTAAAATTTGTTTAATTTAGCTTTTTTTTCAATAAAAATTGACCAAACCAAAAAAAATATCATTGACATAAATTTTCATGATTTATAGCTTTATGTATGTATTTATAATTTTTTTATTTTCATTATTAAAAATTAATTTTCTAACCTAAATATTTAAATTTTATAAAATTTACAAGTATACAAATTAAAAAAGTTCTTTTTATATTAATTTTTGTAAAATATTATTTAATTATACTTTAAACCAATTGAACTTAATACAATAAAAGAAATTAATAATATTAAGAAATTAAATCGAAAACTAAATCACGATTTAATGATGTAGTTTAGTTTAATTTAACCACTTTTAAAAAATTGAATAGATACATTTTTTTTAAATATAAAAAGTAAAAACTGATTGAACTAAATTAATGAATACTACTAAGGTGTTATGAAATAATATTTTAAAATAAAATATATCTAAAAATATATAACAAATTATATTTAAAAAGGAAAAAAAATAGCCGTTTTATTGATAGGACAAGTTTAATATTGGATATACAAGTTTCAATTCCCTCCAAAGGAGGCCCATTCTCTGAAAGATCTATTTATCTATTTATATTGTATGAAAAGGACTTCTAGTTGTAGTGAAGAAACCCACTCATGATTTAAATGGCCTTACTAGGTTTACTTGGGGGTGTATATTTTATTTTTGATTATTTTTATAATTTTTTTAAATAAATAATTTTAAAAAATTCAAAAAAAAATAAAAAAATTTTAGAACACAAATAATAAAAAATTCTGTATGCCACATATCTAATGACTAGAATGAATATATAATACATTTAACGACTAAAATAAATATATAATATATCTAATGATTATTATATTTAAATATAAAATATATTGTTATATTAAATGTAACTAAAGTTACCTGTAACTCACGGTTTTTACTAGAGTGTCACTGTCTGATACAGCGAGCCATTTGATCAACCAGCACATGCAAACAAAAAAACATATTAGGGGACCATATCTTCCATCCTTTTTAAGTATGGAGAGCCTTCTACCACGACATGTACTATATTCCATAACCAGATTTATCTTTTCTTCGAAAAACTCAATCATGCTAAATTTACTTTTATTTTTTAACTTTATTTAAATAAAGTTACTATTTTTTTTTTAACTTTTATTGATTCCAATTTTATCTTCTTCTTTTTTAAATGCATATTATTTTGTTAGCAATTATCACAAAGTTAGGTCTGGAACACAATTGATGATGTTTTAAAAATAAATAACAAAATTAGAAAAAAGTTAAAGGGAAAGGATAAAACTGAATTTGTTTTATTAGCACAAAATTTAGGAGACAAATAGGTTATTTTCATCACAATACAATACTTCCTGTTCTTAACCTATGACAATGGTCCAATAAGAGTCTATAGGCTAAAGCCATACAAGGACGACTGTATCTCTTTTTATTTATTATAATTATAGGTATGACATTCAATTTTCTTATAAATATTACCTCCCATAAGTATGAAAAGAATTTTCTTTTTTAGCATTTATTATTTTCTCTTAATTTAGATTGAACTAATTTAATCATCGAAATTCGAATATCACCAATTCAGCTCTTAGTACACGTGTACTATTTAACAGCATTTATCAAGATTAACCTAACCTCCACCTTCAAACTGACATCAATCTATCCGTGAAATCCGACCTACTCCGATCCCAATACAATCATTGTCATCTACTAACAAAGAATAACAAATAAGAATCAAACTAAAATCTTTTTATCCACTCATTTTATATCAATTGAGTCAACTCTTTAAAATTATAATATAGTTTATTCATTTAAAATAATATTATAAGTAAATTAACATAACTATATTTGCCCTTCAATATTAATTTAAATGGAAACACTAATTCAATTTGCAGTTCAAATTCATAATACTCATAGGAATACAAGTTGCATTTTGATTTAACAATAATCTAGAAATAGAGAGTTGATCGCATGCACACACAAGAGACAATGCTTCTTGAATAAAACGGGCATCACTTAATAAACAGAATGAGCAATATTCCCACAATAAAAAATAAAAGTGTAGAAAGGATAGGATTGTAAAATTATATCACAATAAAATTGAAGCAAAAATATGAATTTTAAAAAATAATGAACAACATATGAGGTTATAAAATAATGGGTAAAATATCAAGGTATAAATATATTTTAGTTCTCTCCCTTTACTCCCAAGTTGAGAGGAAACAAAATTTAGTGTTTTGAGGGAAAAGAGATGAGAATAATTCCTCTCTTATTCTATTTCCATCAATTTTTAAAACCTACAAATAAAGAAAAAAAAATCTCATCCGATTATTTTCTATTTATTTTTCATAAATCCAAAGTAAGATATCAATCTTTTCATATAATTATCCAAAACTTTTTAAATACCTATAATTTACGTACGACATATTCACAAATGCTTTATTTTTTTTTTCAAATTTTTCTTATTGAAGTCTGAATTTATAACTCTTAAGCTTTTAATATAGTAGTACTGAATTTTTGAATTTTTTTTCTTTTTACTTATTTACGAACCTATGTTTTATGATATAAATGTCTAAAATATATTAAAATGTCGTATTTTGATGTAATAATTAAAAAATATTTTTAAATATAAAAAATTATTTGAAACAGGTCACATTGCTTTGATTTCTCTCTCTTCTACAGTCTGCTTTTTTCTTAAGTATGCAATTTTAGCTTTAGAAATTTTATTTTTATTTTTATTGAGTGCTTCTACTTTTTCTAGAAGTTCAAACATATTTTTTTTTTGAAAAAAAGTGCTCCCTAATTAAAAAGGGCATACAAACGGGGTTATTACAATTCACACGTAGTCCTTTCGAAGGCCAAATATGATTTCGAGCTTCACGAAGGAAGCAACAAAAAGTGTGGCCTGGTAATAGGGGTGGAAATAGGATAGGCCAGGCCAAGCTTTACCTAAAATAGGCCAAGCCTGGCCTGCATGGCAAAGGCATAGCCTGAGCTTAGCCTACTATAGGCCAGAAAATAGGCTTGGCCTGGCCTATTTAGAAAATTTGGTAAGCCTGACCCGGCCTATTGGCCTATTTAGGCCTATCAGAAAAGAGACAAAAAATAGGCCTTGTCCTACCAGTCCAAAAATAAACCTTGGCCTACAAGGCCAAATGTAGGCCAATGCCTATTTTTGAAAATTTTAATTGTAAAAAAATATTTAAATATATAAAAATATAAAAATATAATAAAAATATATTATATTTAAAAATAAATATAGGCTGGTCTGTAGGCCTAAAGGCCAGACTTTTGATATAAAGGCCTTGCCTATTTAATTAAATAGACTTATATAAAGGCTTTGGCCTGGCCTATATTGCTAAATAGGCCAGGCCAGGTTAGGCCTACAGTAGGCCAGGCTATAGGCCCCTGATAGGCCGCCTGGCCTACTTCCACCCCTACCTAGTAGTTGATATTTTTTTCTTAAGCGGGTTATTGCAATTCACGCGTACTCATTTTTTCCTTAGCCCTGATGATAATTTTCTCATTGAGGCAGTTGATGCATGCCATAGAAAAGTGCAATTATTCCCTTTTTTGGGTAAGAAAGATTCCAGCAACCTCGATCCAAAGGCCCAACTCTTTGGACTTAAAGGTCCAACATATTATAACAAAGAAGAGAGAGAATGAGATATAGTATGCCAACAAGCATTGTACAGTGCTTGCTTCCTATTTGGGCCTTTGGCCTGGTTTTGTAGAGTTGAAATGTCCATTCAAATTTTAAAACAATAAAACTCTTCTGAATTCAATGTTGTATATAAAAAAATTATAAAAATATATATAAACATGACTTATATTTTAAAAATATACTAATATTTAATTACTTTAAAAATAATTTCTAATAAAATTTTAATCAAAATGTAAGAAACTACTCAAATATTAAATTCATTGATCAAATGTTTATGATATTTTTGTTTATCTATACTATTATATATGAATTTGAATCTTTTAATGTCTTTGTCTTAATAGTAAGTGAATAATTAAGTTTTAAACCTTAATTAATTTTATTTTGAAAATAAACAATAAGGCATGGATAGCTATTGAAAAATATGTAACCTCCCATTAAATATTTTGTTTTATATTTTATAAATAAAAGACAAATAGTTATAATTAAAAAATTATATAAAATTTTAAAATAATGTTGCTATTTTAATTTTTTTTAGAAAAATAACAAGTGACACTAGCTATATATAATGTTCATACATTATTTTTAGGAGCCCGATAATGATTAAGAGTGCTTTAAGCATTTGATTATCAAATATAGTCATTTGATTAATTTTTAATGTCTTAGTTAATAATTGTTAAACATAATTTTAAAATGGCTAAATAGTAATATATTTTTAAAATATAAGAAAAGTAAGTATGTATTTTCAACATAAATAAAATATTATGATATTTAACGTGTAGTTCAAGAAAACTCAAAATATTGTACTCAAATAATAATGTATTTTTGAATTTTGAGAAAAAAAAGACATTCCTAAGTTATTGATGTATTAAAACTTGTATGTTAGAAGTAACTGTATACTATGAATTATACAAACTCATTAGTCATTAGTGTTATCAAAAATTCAAATATTGTAGCCCCAAAAAATGTATCAGTATTTAGGAATAAATTATTCTTTTCCAAACCATTTTATTTTTCTTTATATATATATATATATATATATATATATATATATGAACCAGGCGTTTTGATAATCTTGATAGTTAAAACTTTGAGGTTTAAACTTTCTGGTGAAACTGGTATATGTATGTGTTCCCATTCCCCATTGAGAAGGAGAAAAGATTTGGTTAATTTTAAGTTTTGAATAAGTAATGCGTTGAGGATTCTGTTCATCATAATGATGGGTTATTGTAGCGGAGTTAGTGTCTACAAGGATGAACTCATAGAACTGTTTAGTTTTGTCTAGGTGTTCGGGCATGTAATGCCAGTCTGGTGAAGGAAAAACTCTCGGAACCATTTCTTGAACAGATGAGTTTTGTATTCGAGTTCCAAACAGAAGAGTGGAAGGTTAAGGTTTTTTTTGAAATAGTCACCTACTCCTTTTGAAGGTTTATAGGTAGCCGTTTGGTTTGGGTAAGGGTTGTCTGTGTTGGTTTTTCAAAAGCTTGTTCATAAGTTAATGGAGTAAATTTGTTTTGTAATGAGGGAGATAAGGTAGGTCTGGTAGGAGGCCTAGGGCCTGAGTGTCTTGTAGCTGGTACTATTGGTGTTGTTGGTATGAGCAGTTTACCATAAGTGTCTCGTAACTTTTTTTCCCTTATTTTTTCCTTTACCTTTTGAGGTTGAGGACATGTTGTATATGTCGTCCCTGCAGGAATTCTCTGGCGAGAAAGTATGGTAAAGCATTATATTCTCCTTTGATATGTTGAATATCAAAATCAAAACAAGATAATATTGACTGCCATCTTGTAAAGATGTATTTTGAAACAAGATTTTGATCATCTTTTTGTAAAACAGATTTGGCTGCTATGCAGTCCACTTTGAGTAAGAACTTTTTGTAAAATAAGTCATATTGAAATTTGGTAATACATAAGACTATGAATAAAATTTCCTTTTTGATTGTGGAATATTTTTGTTGAGATTGTATCCAAGTTCCTGAATAAAAGTGAACAATCTGTTCTTTGGTAGACTTGGGGAATACTTGTTTAAGGACTCCTCCATATCCTAAATCTGAGGCGTCAGTTTTGACTATCATACTTGCTTTAGGGTCTGGTAAACCTAGACATGGTAAAGCTTTGACTTTACTTTTCAAGTCTTTGACTATATTAGTCATTTTGGTATCCTAAGCAGGCGGACTCTTTTTAAGCCTGTCAAACAAGGGTCTACAAGTTGTTCTAAGATTTGGTATAAAGTCAGCTACCTAATTCAAACATCCTAAAAATCTTTGTAACTGAGTTTTGTCTTTTGTTTCATTCGGGAATTTATTCGCGAATTCTGTGGTTCGGCTTATAAGGGTAATTGTTTCTTGATATATTTCAAACCCTAAAAACCTAACTTTGGTCTACAACAGTTTCATATTTTTGGCTGAAACTACTAATCCATTTTCCTTAACAATCGTATAAAATTGATTAAGGTATTTAAAATGTTGATATATAGAATCAGAGAATACTAAGACATCATCTAAGTATACTATGAACGATATTTTGATATTCTGAAGAAGCATTTCTGAGGCCAAAAGGTATTACATTACATTCGTAATGCCCAAAGGGAACTGTAAATATTGTTTTGTATTTATCCTTCTCTACTACCTGTATTTGGTAGTATCAGGATTTCATGTTGAATTTTGAGAAGATGGAGGCATTCCAAATTCTAATGATAAGGTCTTTTTTGTTTGGAATTGGATATCTTATCCATTTAAGGACTTTGTTTAATGGTTTGTAGTTGATGACCATCTTAGGGGCTCCTCATTCTATTTCAGCGTGATTTCTAACATAGAAAGTCGGGTAACTCCATGGATTTTTGCTTGGTTGTATCAATTTTTTGTCTAAGTATTCTTGTATTTCCTTTTTACAATATTTTAAAGTTTTTTCATTCATTTGAATGGGTCGAGCTTTGGTTGGAATATTATTTTCGTTGAATTTATCTTTGTATGGTAAATAAACAATATGTTTCTTTCTTGTCCAAAAGGTATTTGGGTGTTCTGCAACGATGTCTTTTTCAAACTTATTTTGTAATTATTGTATTTTTTCTTGTATATGAGGTTTGTTAACCCATTCTTCTATTCTCTTATGATGTATTCCCCTTGTAAGAGATTTAATATGGTCCGTTTTCTTTGTTATTAAATTAATTTGAGAAATTGATGTATTTTGTAAAAGATTTAAGTCTTTTAGATAAAGTTTTCAAATAAATTCAAATGTTATGTTTTTCCCTAAGACTGTTGTGGTGATTCCTTTTGTTTTAACTTGGAAGGGATATATTGTAGTTAAAAAGGGTATTCCTAAGATTATTGGTTCGTTTGTGTTTTTTACTAAAACAAATGTTGTTTTGAAACATGTTTTGTTGTTGCAAATTTGAGCTTCGGTAAATTTGTAGTTTATGTGTAGTTGTGTTCCATTAGCACTACTTAAAGATTCTTTTGTTTTTTCATAGTATTGTGTAGGAATTAATCCTTCTTGTATACAATTCATATTTGCTCTTGAGTCAAACAGGGCGATAGTTTCTAAGGTGTATTCATTGTTGATTACCAACCGTATTGGGCAGTACCATTTTTGTATTTGTATCCTAGAGATAATGTTTATATAATTTTGTTCAGATTCTTTTGAGTCTTGTTCTTTTTCTATTAAAATTTGTTTTTGTTTTAATTTACTAGTTTATGGTAAATCTAGTGTTTTGTTAGTTAAGTTAAACAATTGTAATTCTAAAGCCATGTCTTTTAGCTTTAGTTGTCTAACTTCTTCCTTAATTTGTTTAACTTCTTGTTGTAAATCTTGTAGAGTTATTGGTTTTTCTTTAGGTTTAAACCTGGTCAAGATTTGCTGAAGATTGTAAGGTTCTAATGTTTTTGGTTTCTGTTCTTCTTATTCTAAGGCTTCCTTAAGTTGAATAAGGTAGTCTTTTTTAATGTCTGGGTCTACTATTTTGTCTATGATGTCTATTAATAAATGGGCTTTATCCCTAGTTATGACATTTATTGTGGGTGTTTTCATACAGCTGTTACAACTGCATATTCTTAGTCCAAAATAGATTTGTTGATCATCTTTTGAATTAGAAGACGCTATATCTGTTTCTTCTTGAATGTTATTAGTTTTGTCTTCACTTTCTCTATCAGACTCTTCTGTTTCGAAAGTCTGATAACTTTCATCTATCATTATATTGATTAGACTTTGTTTATATTTGTCTTCTATGTCTAAACTATTGATTTTCTTTTTACTTTTGCAGGTTCGTGAGGTATGTCATACTTTCTCGCATTTGGAACAAACGATATCCTTTTTGATATATTTGTCTTTAGTGTAAGGTTTCCTATATGTGCGAGGTATAGATTTTGAATATTTCTTGTAGGATTTTGTATATCTTTTATCAGAGGGTTGACTCTGATGACGAGTTTTATGGTATTTTCTAATTTTTTGGGTATTAGAGGAAGGGGCTTGTATCTTCTCTATACTGTATTGTTAGCAAAATGTTCCTAACTCTTTTCAATTGTCTTTGAATTCAGACTTAATTTTGTATTGTAACTTTAAATCATTACAGATAGCTAATCCTTCTGCAGTGATAAAGTTTACAATTTGACCAAATGTACGTTGATCATAAGGTATAGTGTTGTTGCATTGTTTCCTGATGGCTTCTCTAACCTTCTCGGCAAAGAGTTTTGGTAAGCCTGCAATAAATTTTTCTTTCCAGAAGTCTGCATTACAATCATTTCTAGCGTAGAGTTCGGTAAGAAACATATCCTTGTACCACTTAAAGTCTGTCATGGTTGGACAGTTTAGGCTGATAAGCTATTCAGCTATCCTATTTTGGAATGTTAAAGGATGATTACGCCCAAAAACACTACGCGGTTATCGCAGTATAGTATGGGGTGTCGATCCACAGGGAGACGGAAGAAACA
>JASKGM010079999.1:0-14801 GCA_034509205.1 Ceratonia siliqua | reverse complement strand
AATAGAAAACATAAATTGTTCAAGAAACGATTCACAACCAAAATCATGCATAGCATCAAAACCCAAAATCAACCCAACCAAAATCCCGAATTGCAGAAACATAAAGAGGGGAAACGACGACTAAGAGCAATAGGTGATTTACCTGTTAGAAGGCATGCTCGGAGGAGTGGGGTTGCGCTTCTTAATGCCGATAATAGAGGAGGCTAGATGGAGGAGGCTGTCAGTACCGAGCTGCTGCGGTGAAGAACTACTGGCAAGGGGGTTGGTAATTGGGGTTGTGAGAGGAGCGTTTGGGAGTCTTGAAATTGGAGATGTCCTTGAGAAGTGAAGCAGACGAAACGTACGGTGACAGACAAGGAGGTTCATCGCCGTCCATTTTCGGTTTGTTTGGGGGAAACAGAGTTTCTTGCAGAGTTTTGAGTGATTCGGTACTGTCGGAAACCGGAAGAGAAGGGGAGAAGTTGAAGAGTTCGTTTTTCGTCCTCTGTTTCATGATTTCATATTTCTCTTATGCTATTGTTTCGAAAATCAATTCTCTTCTTCCTTCTCGGTCTTTTTCTGCCATTTATAGCTGAACAACAGCATGATCTGTCATGCTAAAGTGATCCGCAATGGCGTGAAGAAGAGGAGGTTCCGAGAGTGGGTACCAAGATTGCGTGAAGAAGAGCTATATCTATTGAAAACTAGCAATTACAGCATTAGAGGAATGGTGAAAAATGTCAGAGCGTGGGAGTGGCTAGATGAATATGCCGAGAAAGGTGTTGCGTGATGGGTGGTTGTGCAGAGGTGAGGTGAGTGTACAGAGGAGCAGAGTACAGGGGGAAGAGAGTGAAAAGAGAAAAAAAAAATCCGTGTGCAGGGGTGAAACCGGAATTAAGAGGGAAACGGGTATGGGCTCTTGGTTAGTGGGTTGTACCAGGTAGGTGGTGTTTGTTGGGCTTCAGAAGGTTTAATTGGGCTTGGAGACAGATATTAGGCCGATGGAGTAATGGGTCAAGTGATTAAATTTAATGGGCTGAAGGGAAATGGGTTTTTTTTTTTAATTTTTGCCTAAAATTTAATAGTAAAAATAAATAATAATAAAATAAAATAAAATAATAAAAAGAATGGACAAAAATAGGTGTTTACATGGCCATTGAAATCAGATGACAGGTTCGAGAGTCTAATTACACATAGGAAAGGTGTTAGGCATCCTACAATGTCCATCCCTAAGGGCGGTAACCCTAGATCGTTTGGGCTTTAATTTTATGTTAATTTAATTACCTCTTTTATTATTATACAATGAAAAGATGAAATAACTGGGCCTATCTTACTAAGTACCTACGTACCCCAAGCAGAATTAAAATTCATGTAATTCGAGATTGTAGAGTAACGTTTCGCTAGGAAGGACATGTGATCGCTTGCCTAGTGATGACATGGCATTAGGAGAGAATGAATTTACACTTAAAGCCTATGAAAGCTAAGACTTTAGGAAAATACTAACTTTCACTTAAAATTTCAAGGAGTTAGTACTCTAGGGAAAAACAAATTTTCACTTAAAACCTAGAGTGATTAGGACTTTTAAGGATGATAAACTTCCCCTTAAAACCTAAGAGAAAAATAAGACTCTAGGAAAAGAAATTTTTACCTAAAGCTTGAAGAAAGTTAAAGAGATCCATGGAATCATGCTTGAATGGATGACTAAGGTAATATAAGAGAATGCTTTTAATTTCAAGAATGTCATTAGTTTTCATAATTCTTATTTACTTAGGCCATTGGGACCTTCACCTTAAAATGCATTAAGTCACTAAAAGAACTTCAATCAATGTAGGCCCTTGGAGTCTAAAATGTTCTAATTTCATTTGAACTAAAAAATGGACATTTGAAACCCAATTATGATATTTCATTTAAACCAAATAAAAATGGGTTTTTAATCCACTTATTTGTCAAAATGGTTAAAATAAAAAGAAGAATCAAAACATTCATTTTAATTATTTTTATTTTCAAAATAACACTTTGAAATTGATTTAAAACCCCTTTTTTGAAAACATTTATTTAATTGTCTTATTATTTTCTTAAATGATGAACAAGGTGCATTTGACATCTTTCATATTATTTGCAGAAACCAAAATAAGTAAAAGCAACAACAAAAATAAAGAAAACAACAAAAGAAAAGCAAAGAAAATTAAAAATAAATAAAATAAAAGGAATGAGATGGCTTATGCCTTACATATTGAAAATGGGATCAAATAAACAAAAATCAGCATATTACAACTCACAAAAATTTAAACAACCCAATTAAAAATAAAATAATTAAAAGAAACAAAATTATAGGAATAACATAATAAAAGATATGTTCTATACAAAATAAATGACAAAAGTCACCAAATATCACACAAAACTAGTAAAAAAAAAAAACCTGTTTGGGCATAGGGCTGCTCTTCATTTCAAATGACTATGGAAAATAAACCCCAAAATTTTCATTCCAAAACATAGCTTTAAACATATGTATTTTCCAAAAAAAAAAAGAAAGGAAATAAAATAAAAATGAAATGAAATAAAATATGCTGATAACATTTTCAAGAGAAACAATTTATTTCCCTTTCAAAAAAAGCATGGCTAAATAATGACAGGGGTTGAATCAGAAAACCCCACCGTAGCAAATAGGAGCAAATAATCATATTCTGATTAAAGCAACATTAGAGTTAACATAAGCATAGCAAGAGAGATCTGTCTTATTCTAAACCCACTTTAAGTGGTAGATTAAAATAAATTCCAACAGCAACATGATTTACTCAAAGAAAAAGAATCAAAAGCAAGTGAAGAGATGACATGAACATAGCAAGCTACTAAGCTAATTTAACCCCATGCCTCATCCAAGAATCAATCACAGTAAGCCATGTTTATTCTATCAAAGGTATGTTTGGACAAAACAAAATTAAATGGGATTCAAAGGACTTCACCCATAGTCAAATTAGAAATCAAGATCACCCTCTTCACTTGTAAGCCCCTAGGATTAAACCCCAAGACTTACAGTAGATCATTACCCACCACCAACAGCAACCACAAAAAAAAAAAGTAGAAAATGGTGAGCAATGGAGGAGGAAATTACCTTCCTTGAAGTGTTACAAACACCCAAGCTTACCCCCTTTACTCAAGAACTCAAATGGTAGAAAGAAGAATGCAACACCACCTCCAAGATTTCTAAAAAAAAAAAACATGATGTCTCTTCTCCTTTCAAGAGCCTCCAATACACCCCTCTGAAAAAAAGAAACTAGAAGACCTCCTTTTATAGGCAAAGAATTCACCACGAATTCTGTACGTGCTGAATCTGAGAGGGAGCGTGGAAGAGAAGGAGACCATGAATCAGATGAGGGGACGTGATGAAGTGGAGCAGAAAGTAAGGTGTAGATGGTGCGTCTTGTTTCAATGGTTGTCAGAGAAGGATAAGAGAGAGAAAATAAAAGGGGGATAAAAAAAGTATGGATTATTAGGTTAAGGAATAAGTAATGAGTCATGAAATGGGTTAGAAGGACTGGAGCAAAGAAAAAGGGCTATATGTTGGGCTTGTTGTATTTTTTCTCTTAATTTCATTTCTTTGCATTTTCCAATTTTTATATGTTTTTTATAATTTTCTTAATGTTTGAATTTTTAATAATTTCTTTAATTTTTAAAACTACTTAGACAAAATCAAGTATTTACAATGACTCAACAGAGCAATCCAATATTTTGAATTTCAGGAAACCAATGAAGAACAAATAGTTGCCCTAGCTTCGTTTCACCTGAAATCAGAGGCGAATCAATGGTGGCAATGGCTAAAGCGGGATCACAAGGAAGAAGGAAGAAAGATCACCTATGATCTCTCACGTGCTAATCATCTGTTTCGGTTCCACATAGTATGAAGGCTTCGATGAGGAGTTGTTGCGAGTGAGACATGGAACACTACACAACTACTAGTCGAGTTTGAAAGATTGGCCAACAGGATAGCAGAATGGCCACAAACAGCGTTAGTCGGTATATTTTTTAGAGGCCTACGCGACGAGATAGCTGACGAGGTGCAAATGGCCAAATCTATAACCCTGTGTGAAGCTATTGGAGTGGCTCGAATGAAAGATGGTTAAATCACAAGAAAATGATAGTAGATAAAAATGGATATGGTGTGAACCAACCCACTGGTACGTCTAACACTATCCCGGTCGACTGCAACCCCCTACGCAGCCTTGAAACAAGCCACAAACAACACAAATAAACATATCTCATGGGAAGAAATGCAACAAAGAAGGAAGAAAATGGTCTATATTTTAATTGCAATGATAGATTTACCCTAGGCCACAAGTGAAAAATGCCGCAGTTGTTTGTAATCGAGAGAGATAAAGCGGATGAAGGTGAAATAGAGCCAGTCCTTGAGACAGTAATAGAGAAAGTCGAACCATACACGGAGGAATAGGCCAAAATTACACTCCATGCATTCTTATGGTGGAAAGAACCAAGAACGATGCAGCTACGAGCCCGTATAAACAAGCAACTGATGATTGAGCTGGTGGATAGCGACTTAAGTCAAAACTTTGTGAGCCATTGCATAGCTTAGCAACTTCACCTACTAGTGACCCTAATAGAGAGCTTCAACG
Source organism: Ceratonia siliqua (assembly GCA_034509205.1). Lineage (NCBI taxonomy): Eukaryota > Viridiplantae > Streptophyta > Magnoliopsida > Fabales > Fabaceae > Ceratonia > Ceratonia siliqua. The sequence goes on along the minus strand of JASKGM010079999.1, from coordinate 10,194 downwards.
TGAAAATAGAAAACGAAGGTTAACTACCATGTCAAGAGAAACACGAAGCAATACCAATCGAGCCCAAGTGCTCTACTTTTAAGTTACCATGTTATCCCTTCCACTGCAAGGACTAGACGTGATTTTGAGCATACAGTGGTTAAGAAAGCTCGAACCAATTTTATGCGATTGGTGTGAAATAACCACGAAATTTGACTAGCAAGGACAACCACGAGTACTTAAAAGGTTTGAAAGAACCGTTGTCATCAGACACTACGATACAAAGGCTCAAGAAGGAAGTTAAAAGAGGGTGTACTCTATTTGCACTAGTAATCAAATGGGCCGAAGAAGAAGTTGGTGAGTTATCATTGCTTGAAGAACTAAAAAACATCTTGTATGAGTTTGCCTCCATCTTCGAGGAACCACACTCCTTACCACCCTAAGGGAGGTTGATCATAAAATACCAATGAAAGAAAGAACCTAAGCTATTAATGTCCGCCCCTTTCGCTATGTGTATACCCATAAGAATGAAATAGAGAAATAGGTAGTAGAGATGCTAAAGAATGGAGCTATTCATCCTAGACATAGCCCATTCTCATCAAGGGTTCTATTGGTGAAAAAGAAGAATGGATCATGAAGGTTCTGTAAAGACTACCGGGCCTTGAACGAAGCAACGATCAAAGATCGTTTTCCAATCCCAACTGTTGATGACAAGATTGATGAGCTTCATGAGGTTGAGTACTTCGCCAAGCTCGACCTGAAAACCGATTACCATTAAATTCGCATTCACCCTAAAGATGTTCACAAAATGACATTATGCACTTCGGACCCTGCAACTCAACATCGACCTTTCAAGCAACTATGAATTCCATCTTCTGGCCATTGTTGTGCAAGTTCATCTCTGTGTTCTTCGATGATATCTTGATATATAATCGCACATGTGCTCTGTACCATGCCAGAATGACTTTCAAAAACCTCTAGGAAAAGCAGTTCTTCCTCAAATGCTTCAAATACACATTCAGCCAAAAGTAGGTAGACTACCCGGGCCATATGATTTCTAGCAATGGGGTACAAGTGGATGAAGGCAAAATCATAACCATGAAAAAGTGGTCAAAACCCAACAACGTAATAGAGCTCCGAGGGTTCTTGGGTATTATCGCAAGTTTGTTTGCCACCTGGAATCATAGTAAGACCATTAACGTAGTTACTGAGGAAATGCCAATTCAAATGGGATGAAGTAGCACATAGATCATTCAAAGAGCTCAAAATTGCCATGACAACAACCCTTGTTCTCGCCATCCCAAATTTTGAAGACATTTATGTAATTGAAGCTAATGCTTAAGACATAGGTATTGGGGCAATGTTGTCTCAGCATGGGCGTCTAGTAACATTCCTAAGTAGAGTTTTAGGCCCCAAGAAACGAGCCTGACCTATCTACTCGAAAGAAATGTTAGTCATTATCGAAGTCATTCATTGTTGGAGGCTCTACCTCTTGAGGAAGAAATTTCGAATCATCACAGATCAATGCAGCCTACGAGATTTTCTGGACCAGCAAGTAGCCACACTGGAGCAACAAAGATGGGTCACGAAGTTGATGGGCTATGAATATGAAATCCTATATCGATCGGGCAAAGAAAACACTGCAGTCACCTCGATCTCAAGAGAAATTGGATCACCAAAATTCTTCAGGTATGAGGAAAATGACTATGATTGGAAAAATGAATTGCTATGGTACAAAGGGAAGGTAGCAATTCCACCAGAATAACCCTTAAGGCTTCATATACTTCAAGAATTTCATGACACAAGAACAGGGGGCCATTCCGGGGTACTAAGGACATAGAAGAGAATCACACAAGCTTTCCATTGGTGAAAGTAAAAAAAGGACGTCCAAAACTATATAGTAGGGTGTGACATCTGCCAACAGAATAAGGTCGATGCAAGATCTCTAGCGAGTCCATTTCAACCATTGACAATATGTACCAAAGTTTGGAAAGATGTCTCAATGGACTTCATCGAAGGGCTGCTACATTCGAATGGGAAAAATGGTATTATAGTAATAGTCAATCGTTTAGCAAAGTACGATCACCTCGTCAGAGCAACGAACCCTTTTTCAGCTCAAAAAATTGCAGGGGTTTATGTCAAGAATGTAGCCAAACTCCATGGCATTCCTCGAATCATCGTGAGCGATCGCGATGCCATCTTTAGGAGTCACTTCTGGCGAGAGCTTTTCAAGATACAAGGTACATAATTTAAGATGTCCTCTGCATACCATCAGAAGAACAATGATCAAATGGAGGTTTTGAATATAAGCCTGCAACTGTACCTCCGCTGCCTCTCAAGTCAAACTCCAAAGCTATAGAGCCACCACCTTTCGTGGGCTAAGTTTTGGTATAATACCATGTTCCACCTGCCGATTGAATTCACTCCATTTTAGGCATTGTATGGCATGTCACATCAGTGACCACTTGCTATTTATCTAGAAGTGCAGTAGTGTAGGAAGTCGACAAGAAGCTCTACAATAGAGATGAATTGCTACGACGATTGAGACAAAATCTAGAAAGGGCCAGAAACAGAATGAAACAACAGGCTAACACCCACCGCCACGGTGATTCATTTGAAGTGAAGGACTAGCTCTTTCTAAAGCTAGAACCTTCCATCAACAATCAACCTTTGGATGAGCGAATCTAAAGCTAGCCAACAAGTATTTTGGACCCTATCGAGTGCTGGAAAAGATTGGAAACGTACCAAACAAATTATAACTTCCAGAACAATCAAGGATTCATTCGGGGTTCCATATCTCATGCCTTAAAACAAAGAATTGGAACAAAGGTAGTTTCACATTGCACTATACCCCCGGTAACCGATGACGGTTGTTTGGAACTTAAACCAATGTATGCCCAAGACTTTAGATGGGTGAAACATGGAAGCAGGATGACTGCCGAGGTGCTAATTCGATGGAAACATTTGCCAAAAGAAGATGCCACTTAGGAGTCTGTTGAGAAAATTTAAAACCAGTTCCTCGGTCTCAACCTTGAGGATAAGTTGAAGTCCCAAAGGCGGCACGTGATAGACCTTACAGGAGTAGGAAACCCAATACGAAATATCTAGCCATACATACTAGTGTACTACACAACCACGTGGAACAGAAGACAAAGGAAAGAAGGGTCAATGCTCATGAAGTAAGAGTTAGTGAACCATTGGCGTGCAAGAGCCAAATTTCTTGACAGTTGTGCGACGTATGGCTTGAGGAAAGCGTTGGAGCAAAGTCAATGCAATATGAGAATTATAGGAACTAGTAGTCATTATAGTTTTTATTTAAATAGGAAGTTGCCCTCTTTATTAGGCAGTGAAAGTTTTGTATTGTGATTTATCTCAATCTCCTGATTTGGAGAACTTTAGGCTTGTAATTCCCTTATTTAAGTTGAATCAACCCCCAAAGTTCCAACATCATTCCCACTCAATTGAAATTCCACGATAATTTAGCTAGACAAGCTTTACTCATGAGTTAAATCATGGAAACCAAGGTCACCCTTTTCTTTAAATGAACAAATAGTATTCCATCTAAGTAATTATGGTTTACTGGAAGACTTATATCATGCCACCATATAAGATAGTGTTGCAATTTTTCAATTTCGTGGCAAGTAGAAATAGGTAATTTTGCAGCTTGCATAGTATATATCGGAATGGAACTCAGAACGGATTTTGCAAGTGTGACACGACCTGCCATAGAGAGGTATTAAGTTTTTCAACCATCTAATTTGGCGTTGATTTTCCTAATCACATGTTGATATTTATGTATAGAGACGACCCTGCCATGTATAATTGGCACCCCACGTAATTCCCCATATCATTAGTCACCGTGAAGCCAAAAAAATCCACTAATTGTTGCCTTAAATCATTAGCCACATTTTTAGAGAAATAAATGCAGGATTTCAATTGATTTACCTTTTGGCCTGAAAGATCATAAAATCTTTCTCTGTATATTGAACCATGAATCACAAAGTTCTATGAGGACTCTCTGGATCCACTCAATTTTATTCGGGCTTGACACTAAAGTCGTTTCTCTAAAGTGGAAAACTTCTAAGCCAGAAAGAGCCTTTCTGGTTTCCAGCTGTCTGGTTTTTTACCAAAACTATGAAGCTGAGCTTCTTCCTTCAATGGCTACTTTCTGAGTCTCTGTTTAACGGGATCGGAAATCATGACATCTACCAATACAGTTTTGGAAAATCATGTAGAAGACTGCTCCAGCAAGATTCAAGATTAAACATCAAGAACAGGGATTTCCGAAAGGAAGTCTCAACCTATGAAGATTTGAAAAGCATGGAGACTAATCATTCTCAACTTCTCCAAAGTACAGGAGAGAAATATTAATTTGATTCTAGACATATAGCAACTAAACAGTAAAATTAGAAGTAACCCAAACCACATATTAGTTTGATCAGACCATTACCGTATTATCTGTCAAGATAAACTATAACGAGAAATGCACTTACATTGATATCGATGGTGTCAATAAAGCATAGACAATTAGAATATTAATGTAATTCGATTATTCTTCTACCTCTTCAAAATTCTCCGAAATCAAAAACCTACATATAATAGACTCCAGTGTATCATTTATATCGCATATACGACGTAAAATGACCCCCAAACACGAATTCAAAAAAATCATGAAACTGCATCTAAATCATGCGAAGTAGAATCGACAAATAGCCGCCAAAAGAGAACCTAGGAAAAGGCTAAGCACCAAGATCCATATTGCAGAAATCATATCAGACGGGGCTCAGAAGCTGGGAGAGATGGGGCTTCGGCTCTGAGTTCATACCGATAATGATCACCAAAGGAATGAAGCCGTAGTGAGTGACGACCTTGGCTTTTTTCATGGCCCAAGTACTCCACTCCTTCAGGCACTGAGCCGTTGACCGCTCCTCCGATGCCTTGGAGCCCTTCGACGTCTTCCCCTTCGCCCTCAGAGAAACCCTTGACGCCATCCAAAATTTCTCTGTCCTCTCTCCCTCCCTTGAGTGGTCTAAACTTAAGCCTCATACACAAACCCTAATTATAGCGGATGGAATCCTATTACGATATCCAGGTGTCGGTTTGATGAGCACCGTTTTCTTTTTTTCAGTCAAGCGTACACGACAACAAAGCTGTGCCGTTTAAACATATGAGCTCTATTTGGGATTTAGATCCAAACATTGTTTTAGAGAAAATGTTTTGAATTTTTTGAATTTTAATTATTTATTTATTTTTGGATGATTAAGATTTTTTTGGTAAAGTACTTGTACTTTGTGTGCATTTTAATCGTGACTGTCTAAAAATTAATGAACGATTAGGATGGAGAAAAAAAGTAAAAAAAATCCAAACTGAAAACGTCTCGATCCAAATCCCTTCATTTGCTTTTTTGTAATTTTTAGTGTTTGCTTCATTGAAATAAGTTAAAATTTTTTTTTTAACAATCCAATTTTGTTGTAAATTTTTTTCCACTAATGTGCTTATGGTTGAAAGATACTAGAGTTATTTTTTGACTAAAAGTTATGAGTTCAAATCTCAATCAAAATTAAATTATCCAAATTTTTTTATAAAAATAAATAAATACTAAACTAATACTTCAATAGCAGGCAACTCAATACAATACAATTCACTAAAAGACTAAACTAATACTTCAATGTATTAGAGATAGTAAGGGAAGTGAACTTAGTGTATTATAAAAATTCAAAATGAAGAATATTAGTCATAATAAAAGCGTTATTATAAATTTTAGAAAATTTTCAAAAGATGATGTAACTTTTTTTAAAAAAATAAATTAAATTCAGTGTCCAAAATTTTGTGTTATTTCAGTCGAAATGCACGAAGCATTTCGGTTTTGTGGTTGACCAAAACGACACAACCCACCTTTTCCGAAAATCTACCATTTCAGACGAAACAATAACGAGTTGGAGATTTTCGAAGGAAAACTCACTGTTTCGTTGTATTTCGAAGCATTGAAACGAAACAGTATATAATTTGATATGAAAAAAGACTGAAGTCTGAAACAAAAATGAAGATATTCCCCTAACAATTCAAATGCCAAAATCAAATACATAACTTGAGTTCAGAGATCATAACACAAGAACATCCTCAAGTGAAATTGAAAAACCCAACTTTTGGAGCTCTGAAAAACGATGAAATTTCATTCGAGTCTTAGGCTCCAGCTCTCTACAGATCCAAGCTCTGAATCTCATCTGGAGCAACCGAGCAAGAAGCACCCAAGCACTCTGCAAATCCAAGCTTCGAACCTCATCTGGAACAACCGAGCAAGAAAAAACCACGAAGTCGAGAAGCAGAGAGTCAGAGAAGAAGACTAGAGACAAAGACATAGGAGGCTACAATCTAGAACCTCTATTTCTGCCTTTCAGGATGTATCTAGAATCTAGTCTGCTATACCTTTATTAGACCTTAAAAGATATCCCTTTTATTAGTAATTTATTAATTTATATTTTATATTAAAATTATTTAATAATATATAAATAATATATATAGCAATATTACTTATTTGCATTGCACTTTCTTCTAGGTCTGCCCACCGATCTATATAGATTAATATTATTTAATGTTATATTATATATATATAATTTATATTATATTATTTTTAATTATTTAATTTGTTTAATTTGTTTAATCATTTTTTACACATTATTTATGATCATTAATTTTACATATTTATTTAAATACATAAATGGAAGTTAATTTTAATATCATATTATTATATTAAATTTGTGTAAACAAATTATTTTCTCTCTATTTTATTTTATATTTTACATATTTAAATTAAAAAAATTTATTGTGCTCATAATGTTAATTTTCTCTTCTTCAAATAAAAATATTTTAAGAATCCATTTACAAGTTTTATAATGATTAATAAAATATTTTAATTTCTAAAAAAAATATTACCCTTATTTTCATTATTTGTCTAATATAAGAACTTGTATAAATAAATAAAAATAAATATGAAAACTACTAAAAATGATAATACTGTTAGAATCTAAATAAATTGAAATATTTATACTATTATTATCATGTTAAAATTTTTTTAAATTAAAAAAATTATTGTTTAAATTTTTTTGAAATGTTTCTTAAAATTTTTTTTGTTTTCACGAAAATTTCAAAGTATTTCAAAACATTTCTATTTCTTAAGTTACCGAAACGGTACTTCAAAACGAAATATAATACCTTGGTTAAATCCATTTTCAAATGTATGTAAAAGAACTTAATAAAATTTGTTAACAATCTATTAATGTGACAATAAAGTGACATTTTTTAATATTAAGTATTAGACAACTTTAGCATTAAGAGTTTAAATTCTCTCTTTTCCCTTAACATTATAGTTCTATTTATTGAAAAAAAAGATAAATATTTTAGGTTAAATTATCTTGATCAATTTTTCTAGTCAATGTTGAGTCATGAAGTATAACAATATTTGTATACTAGACGACTTTAATATTGGAAGTTTAAATTCCCTCTTTCCCTTAACATTACACCACTATTTATTAACAAAAATGACAAACACTTTAGGTTAAATGATCTTGATCAAATTTTTTAATCAATGTTGAGTCACGAAGTATAACAATGTTGTATACTATATCAATGTGTGTGTAAATCAAAATTAATCTTACACTATTGCATAACTTTTCATAAGATGAGTTGTTCATAGAATCCATGGTTGAATTAAAAGTTTATATCATGATAATTATACATACAAAATTTTGTTCTAATCCAAAATTATTTTGTATTTCATCAATACTTTATAAAATTAATGTACGATATAATGTTTAAATATAAAAAATAATGAGCTATCCGATCACATGCTTTATTATTATCCAATCTTTATAAAATCTAACATACAATATCAACATAGTAATTACTTTAGTTTAACGATTAGATTAATGAAAATCACATCCTAGAATGAGATATCAACAAGTGTAAGTATATCTTTGATTAACATTGATATAAATTGATCCCTCGTGTGTGTTTGTGTGTGTGTGTGTGTGTGCGTGTGTGTATATATATATATATATATATAGAGCAGTAGGACATCTTAGTGAACAACCAATTCTAACCGAGTAGGAACCTACTCTCTTCCCTCCAAATAGCGTAATAGAAGGGGATCTGTTTAATATGGTATGCTCTGTACCATATTCTCTTTCTTTGCGAATATGTTAATCTGGGAAGCCAACCAAAGCCGAGGCCATTCAACCGTTATCCTATGGACCGAGCTAATTGCTTTACTATTGTAAATGTTAATAATATCCACATTTTGTTATAAACAAAAAATGCCCTCTCCCTTTTAGAAAACACAATAAATGTAAGAATATTTAGATAAATTAAGTTATTTTCCCAAAATTTGTGTTTTGAAAAAATGAACTACGTGTCATTTAAGCAAAATGGCATAAATGCCATTGCACTAACGATAGGGAGGAATGGTTTTTGTTCATAATAAAACGTAGAAATTGCTAATCTTTAAATAAGAGAATGAATATATATATATATATATATAGGAGATGTATTTTATAAGAGGGGTGGTTTATTATGGGAGGTGAGAGGAGCAATTAATGACCGTTAGATCATAAATTAATGACTCAGATTATTTATTAAAAGTCACGTGCCTCGCATGTGACCACTCATTAAAAATGCATGTGTCACTCACGTGACTTTTAATGAGCAATCTGAGTCATTGATTTCTGATTCAACGGTCATTAATTGCTCCTCTCACTTCTCATATTAAACTACTCATCTCATAAGATACATCCCTTATATATAAATATATATTTTTATATATATAAAGAGACTATCTAACAGAAAATTATTGGTTTAACGAAAAAGTGTTGGTTTAACGGAAAAGAGGCTATCTAATAAAAGTGTTGAGTGTTTGTTTAACAGAAAATAGACTACATAATAAAAGTGTTGATTAACTTCCATCCTTCCCCTATCCCATGCAATGTACCCATATTGATTGACCACTCAATTTTCATTTAATACCTCAAATTTATCATTCAAATATTTAATTCCTTTTAACTTATTTATCTAACAGAAAATTGTTGGTTTAATGAAAAAGTGTTGGTTTAACGAAAAAGAGGCTATCTAATAAAAGTGTTGATTGTTGGTTTAACAGAAAAGAGGCTATCTAATGAAAGTGTTGTTTAACTTCCATCCTTCCCCTATCTTATGCAATGTACCCATATTGATTGACCACTCAAATTTCCATTTAATACTTCAAATTTATCATTCAAATATTTAATTCCTTTTAACTGATTTAGGAAAAGAAAAATTGGAACGGTGGTGGAAGAATCTGTAAAGTCCATGCCATAATTCAAATGCACTTTAAACTTTTAATTCCATAAATTAACTTTATTAGACATTAAAACTCTATAAACTGATAAATTTACATTAAATTAACAATTACACATTAAGAGATACCATTATTTTTCAACAACATAAAAGAAGAACAAAAATAGAATAAAAATGTTACAATCTCTAAAGCACCCACCACTGTTCTGAATAAGGATGAACTCCACATCATAGGCCAACACAACGCCATCAAGGATTTCACTGAACCTACAAGGATGGCACAACTGAAGTACCAACATATACAAGAGTGTGAATGCATAGGCATGGTTCATGAATCATCGTGCTTCTACAAAAAAATAATTCTACAAAGTATCTTAAAAATAGCCATCTAAGTACATTGACAAAATTAAAACAAATACATTTTAATGATACTAAAAATTGAATTTAAACTCAATAATCCACTTATGCTTAGCACCATATGACATACACATATAGTTCTGTAATTCTGTAATTTCAAACATATAAAACCACATGTCTATTGCACTTCTTTGGGAGATAATTGATAAAACAATCTAAATAATGCCAACACCCAACATTACCACAAACCTCTTTCTAAACCAACAAAAATATTATCAATGAATGCATTGAATAAAATTCCAACAATTATTACAAGACAATCAAGCAGATTATTATATTAAAGAAAAAAAACTGAGCTGTGCAACAACTCAAAAATACAGAAATATGCATGCACATCTATCCCTGCTGCCTCCTGAATCCCGAGACAAAACCAGGCACAAAAAAGTCGATGTGGTTATACTATGTCTCCCATATGTTTTCCCATGTTTTTTATGAATTTAGGTATTCTAAAAAGACTAAAGGTATCATGAG
>JASKGM010079988.1:0-14801 GCA_034509205.1 Ceratonia siliqua | reverse complement strand
AAATAGGACCTTCTTTAATTGTTTCATTCGAAGAAACATCTTCCGACTCCTTCTGTGATGCCTTCTGACTGCCCTTCCTCTGTAACTTCTGTAACAATTGCAAATGAAGATTCTGTTTCATTCGAATCAAACCACAGAATTTCAAATGGAAAACCAAAATCAAATGAATTTCAACCAAATAGGTATTGAAACGCAAGCGACATACTGTTTTCTGTAAAAATGTTGCCTTCCTCACAAATTATGAAGTGGATAAAAATCAACAGACTAGCTAATTTTTCTCATCAGATTTCTAATTTCCCTATACTTTCTCAGCTACCAAAAAATTATTACAATTGCTGTTTTATCACGTAATGTAAGAGAGGAAACAAGAAGAAATTTGAAAAATAACGAAACCTGAAGGGCGAATGGGTTTCCGGTTCCCACTGAAACTTTTTCTTTCATTAGGGCTTGATTGGCTGGATGCTGCTAAAGAAGACGGCTTGTTTGAAGGCATAGCCATGGATTCTCCTGAATTGAACTGACCGAATGATGGGAATTCGTGAAAAGAACGAAAGCGAAATGGGTATGTGAACAAGAATGGAAGAATATCTGTTTTGAGAGGTAATATATTTAAGGAGCATGGCGTAACGGCTATATTTCTAATCAGATAGGAGAATGGGAAATTTAAAGCCGTTGTTATTTGAAAAAGACAAAAAAGGTGAAGGTTGGAAAAAATATTTATGTATCAAAAATATAAAACACCACTGTTAATTCACTTTTATTTTTTATAAATTTTTAAGAATTTAAATAAAAAATTATTAATTATGATTTTTTTTCTTTTTTTCATGAATATATGATTTTTTATCTTTTATTGTTAAAATATAAACAAATATTTTTAAATTTTGAAGAGTAACTATATTTAGTGGGACAAATTTTTAAATAATTATTCATCATTTATTATTTATTTTTATTAAAAAAGAATTAAAAGTTTTAAACGTAACTTAAATACCCACTTTTATCAAAGGAAAAAAGAAAAACTTTAACTACCAACCTTCATCAATAAAAAAATTTTAACTATTGAGTAGTAAGACACCAAAAGTTTTAAAGATGTATATAATAATTAGTGTCGACATGTATTATTTGTGTGTGTCAATATATTTTTTATTTTAAATAAATTAATATATATTTCTATTAAATTAGTAAAAAAGATAACAGAGAACCCACTATTTCTTTTTTGTAAGAATTAAAATTATATAAAGACTCTAAAGAGACTAACTTTCCGAGAATCAAATAAATATAGATATAGATATAAATTAAGAAGTTAGATATTTTTTTAACTAAGAAAAATTAAATTGTTTGAATTTTGAAGAATGTGATAGATTTAGTTTTTTTTTTATTATTATGTAACGCGAGTTTCTTTTTTTTTTCTTTTACTCATAATTTTATTATCTCATCAAGTTTCAAATTATGTCTGATTGAAAAATATGTCAATACATTTTTTTAATTATTAAATTCACAGAAAAAGAATGGAATTAGAATGAAGAATCAAGATTCTTTTTGGGCTAATGAATTAAAGATTTGTAGTTTAATTGTGTAGATAAGTGGCCTAGGCTTAGTTTCGTGTATTTTTTCAACTCTAAGTAATTGTATAAAAATACTGGAAGAAGATTGATTTGATGGACTTCCTAAATTCTAGAAAAATAAAATCTTTTGTGCTATATATTTGAATGATTTGATATTCTCTTTTGTTATCCTACTATTCAAATTAGTACCAAAAGAGGCCATTCAAATCCCACGTGATCTCATAATTATGTTTTCCTCTAATAATCTAAAATTGATGCTTTATTATTGAGTTAAATTTTGTTTTGTAATATTAGGCCAAAAATCATAATTAAGGTAAAAAAATCACAGCTTTTAATTAGTTTTACCCTTGAAATAAATTATTCTTTTATTAAATATTAGTTCCAAGTATACTTGATGTTAGCTTAATTGCATTATTTTGGTCATTTTAGTTTGTCAAAATTGTACTTTTGGTTTTCTTAATTTTATATTAAAAAATACGATATCTTTAGTTTCATTAAAGTTATAATTTTATTCTCTCAGTTAACTTTTTATTTATTTTTTAACAGTCATTACTAATGTAAATAACAAAAAAGTCAGGTAGACACATAATTTACACGTCATCAAATAATTTTACATTTTCAAATGTTAGAGAGAGAGAAATTAAAATCTGCCACATAATTATTATTTTTTTAAATAATGATTGAGAGGTTTAAAGTGAGAATTTATAATACTATTCAAAAGTAAAATCAATCAAAAATTTTTTGAACGAAAATTATTTTTTCTCATCTCTTTCCACTTTTCATCTCTACTTATTTTTCTTCTTCTATGTTGTATAAATTTATATAGCTATCTCAAGTTTTTTTTTTTTTTACATATATAAATATACTAGAAAGTAATAAGAAAATGTGAGTTCTTTGAATTACCATATTCTCATGTATAATTTTCCACCCTGTTTTTAGGGTTTATGATTTAATTAATACACTTGTTTCAACTATCAAAATTTTAAATATATTGAAAAAATCAAAGGTAAGAGGAGACAATAATCATCATTAGATGAATAATTGAAGGTCCAGATCCAAAAAAATTTAGTTAATATGAAATTTAAGGGATCTTATTTTGGGTTAATATAGGTTTTGGTCCCTATAGTTTTACCCAACTTTTACTTTGGTCTCTGTAGTTTAATTTTGGCCAATTGAATCCTTATAATTTTAATAACTTTCACTTTGTTCTCTGCCGTTAAATACTTAACTAACATCGTTAAATGGGTGTCTGACGTGGCAACCAAATATCTACATGGTAATCTTACATGTCTTCATTTTCCACATCAACAACCAAGTCAGCCAAGTCATTAAGCAAAAATGATGTTGTTTTTTGCTTGACGTCATTCCTCCAGTTTCATACGAGCTTTATCGCCCATTCCCTTGTCATTGCAGCCCTTTGATCCCATCTTTCTCAACTGTTTCTTGCTAGTAGTTCCCTTTTCGTCATTGGTGGTTGCATCTCCCAGGTAAAAATTTCCCTCTATTTCGTTTTGTTTTCACTTCACTTCTTTGCTTTCAATTGTCCTAGAATTTTGTTAGAGAAATAATATATTACTTGCCAAAGCTTTTATTAAAAAATTTATTATGTTAAAATATTATTTCTTTTGAATTTCTTATGTTTTTTTATATTTTTTAAAATTTTTAATTTTTTTTTAGTTATACCAAGTTTTGGTTTTCTAAGTGGCTAATGTCCACGTACTAATATTAATATCAATAAGATGAAACTTCTACTTAGGGGTTAACTAATCATACTAATATTATAAATTTGTTCACAATAAAATAGCATTGGTATAAACACTCGATTTTGTTCAGACATCCTTTTAAAACTTTGGAATTAATAAATTTATCTCAAAAGAAAATAATCACAAAATCAAATAGAAAAATTCAAAAAAAATAATAATAAATAATAAAATAAAATAAAATAAAAAACAAAACAAAAAAAAAGAGGAAAGAAAGAAGGAAGCCCAAAACCATTTTTTTGGCAACTAAAAATAAAAAGGTCAGGTCTTTCCACCCCACCGGACAACCCAACAACCCGGTCCAGCCCAATACCTGACCCATAACCTGGAATCCCCCTAACCCTAAATTCCCAAATGTGCTCTCTGTGCCCCTTAATCCCTCAACACCCATCTACCCCTGATCATCCCTAAAGGCACGTACCTCTGCCATTTGTTCCCTCTGAAGCACGCCCTGTCCCTTTCCTCCCTTCCTGCCATGGCCGCATCGTTGTCCCCCCTTCTCCCAGTGGTCCCATCTCTGCACAAATGGGGAAACCCCTCTTGATTACCTGCAAAACCCTAGCCCTTGGTGCCATATACCCTATTTCTGGGTTTTCAATGACTTGCTTTTGGCCTTACCCAGGTTGTGTAGTTTCATTTTTGGCAATGAGAGGACAGGTCCAATCAATCGTTGCTGCTCTGACCTCTATGCATGACAATCCCTTCCTCCAGAGGATTCTTCGTGGCTGGGATCTCTTTTTTGGGGGATTTGGTCTCTTCCGGGCCTATAAGAGGAACCAACCGAGAGTTGAAGGAAAAGGAAGAACTTTTGAGACAAAGAGTTTATCACAAAGAAAAGAAGGAAAAGAAAATGAAAAAAGAGAAATTTTCGGGTAGAAGAAAAAGATTAAAGGGAGTTTGATTTTGTAAAAATCTTAGTAGAGGTATTTATCTCTTCTCTAATATTTTTTTTTTATGAGAGAAATGTTATGGCTGGTTTAGAGGATTTTGATTCCAAATTGTGTAAATATACCATTTTAATTTAGCAAATAAGCTTGGTTGGTTGTTCTGACTTTGAGTGGATTCAAAGATGTGCAAATAAGCCATTTTAAGGAGAGGTGGAATTTGGGGTGTTACTTTGATTCTATCTCAATTTCCTTTTTGTAAGTCAAAGCTAGCAAAGCTTATTGTTGATGTTTTTTTGTCATGCTGCTGCTGTTTTTTTTTCTTTTATATTTGCTGCTGGTTTTTTTAATATGTTGCTGCGATTTCTTTTTCTTTTCATGTTGCTGCTATTTTAGATAGAATATTGCTACTGTTTTTAATATGTCGCTGCTATTTTTTAGACAAGCATGATACTGTTTTTAAAATGTTGTTGTTGATTTTCTTTTGTTAATCACATTGCTGTTTTATTGTTAATTATTACTGCTTTTATCGTTGTAAAGCGTATTAATATAAGTAGGATGTTTGGCTTTGGCTTAAAGTTGCTTTGGTTTGAAAAGCTTGTTAATGTTGTTGCGATTAAATTTGCTGTAATGTCTATATAAATTAATTACTGAACAAGGTGTTATTATGACTTTGCTTGTTTATGCTTCAAGGGGACTTAGTTTCTGGAATGTATGTTTGTGGGGCTTAATTCAATCAACTACAACTTGACTTAATCAAGTAAGACATGTGGCGTTTTTCATGTTCTTGGGAATTTAAAATTTGAATGATGTATATTTTGGGGGATTGTGATTGATTTAGTTGTGTTGAAGTGCATTTGTTTGTGGGCATGTTTCCAAACGGAGGTCTTGAGTTTCATTTCCCTTTTGTCAATTAGAATAAAGAGTTTTGTCTCTGGGCTGAGAATGACGGCTTACGTGTTGCTTGGAATGACTTTGATCTAGGTTGCTTAGATTCATGTTATAAAGTTGGAACTTTGCTAGATGCCATGCAATATTATTTGTCTACTGTCATTTATGGGTAGGATATGAACTTTTATTAGTAATGGATTGAATTTGATGCTTATTTATGTTAACAATTTGAGTTAATCATTCAGCTCATATTATTAATTTGTAAGGATTGTTATTAACATTTAATTATATTTGGACATCTCTTAGTGATAATCCTTAATTAAGGATCATGATTTTGCTTTATTCCAAGTTGGGACTACATGGTTAATTTTGTCATATCTGATTCATGTAACTGCAACTTGTCTAATCTTGTAAACAATGGGTTGATTGTTTTACTGGTTATTGTGATGGAGCTGGTTCACTTGGTTTGATAAGAGTTACTGAATTAGGATGTCCCTTGCAAAGCATATCCTTTGAGAAGGTGAAGGATGGAATTTTAATGAAGCTTTAAAGGATCGAATTCCAACTTGATAAAATTGGGTAACTTTATGGGTATTTTTCTAGAAAATAAATCAAAGGGGTTTCAAAGTCCCAATTAAAGTGTTGTTTTTCATAAAAGAAATTCCAAGGACCCGTAAAAAAGGGAGTTTAGATTCGTTGGGGAATCAATGATCTAATTAAAATATTGTTCCTAATAGTTCCAATGACCCAATTAAAATATGGTTTTAAAATAGTTCCAATGGCCCAGCCAAACTAAAAAAAAAAATGGAACCTAAGTAAATTTTATACTCTTATAAATGATGAGATTTTAACTAAAATACCTTTAGTAATATCATTCTGGTCCCAAATGTTTTCAAAATGGCATTCTTGTCCTAATATTTTCATAAATTCTATTTGAACTCCCATATTTTTTAGAATTACATTTTTGGCCCCTATGTTTTCAAGAATTATATTTTGACTCCGATATTTTTAAAAATTACATTTCAGTCCACCTTATTTCCTAAATCTCTTTTCTGCATCCTTTTTATAAATCTCACTCTTACCCCTTAAGACTCAACATTCAAAAGACTTTCAGTAGAAGTTTATCTTCTCCAAAGTTCTAATTTGCATAGGCATTCAGTAGAGGCATTCAGTTGGGATGCGAACTTGACAATTGGAATGCACTTTAGAGTAATATTTAGTTTCAAAAAAGAAAAGAGAGAACTTTTTCAGTTCACGTGACTGATGTCCAAGTCACGTGGAGTTTTGCTTAAAAATGTCGAACTTAAATTTATCTAAAGAAATAAAATATCCATTTCATTTTGTCACATTTTTTATTCCATGTTTATTTCCTTCCTGTCAGCATTTTGATTTATTTTCATTATCATGATCCAGGGAATTTGTCTCCTCCTAAAATCCTCGCCTTTACGAAATTACTCAAAGTGGAATTGATTCTCATATTGAAATTGATATGTATGATTGCGATGAGGAAGATAATGAAATAGTGAAAAGATTTGCCAAGATAATTGAATCGTCCGAAAAGGGAATGGGTCCCCACAACGAAAAAGTCATAATAATTAATCTGGGAACAGAAGAAGACAAGAAGAGCTTAAGCTTGTGAACAACCGAGAAAATGAACAAATTGTGGCACTTCTCAAAGAATTCATGGATTTCTTTGCATAGTCTTACCAAGACATACCAGGTCTTAGCCCTCAAATAGCAACACACAAAATTCCCTTGAACCCTAACTACACTCCTAGGCAAAAGTTAAGGAGAATGAGACCGGATCTGTCCTTAAAAATTAAGGAAGAAGTAGTAAAACAGATAGAAGCCGATTTTATTGAAGTAACTCAATACCTAGAGTGGGTAACAAATATAGTGCATATCCCCAAGAAAGATGAGAAAGTGAGGATGTGTGTTGACTATAGCAAGTTGAAAAAAGCAAGCCCTCTGAAAGTGAAAAACATAATAAATAAAAAGTTAAAAATAATGCTCAAGAATAAAATTTACCCACAGCTTAATGGGAGCCAAAAACTCACTTGCTTCGTTATTTTCTTGAAAGTGGTAAGATTTAACCCTAAATCCTATATCTTAGACACTAACCTCTAAATCCTAACCTTAAATGCTTCACACTATGCCCTATATCCTAAATCCTAAATCCTAAATATTAAATCCTAAGCTCTAATAATCTAAAAATTGATGTTTTATTATTGCGCTAAAATTTGTTTTGTAATATTAGGCTAAAAATCATAATTAAGGTAAAAAAAATCACAGTTTTTAATTAGTTTTATCCTTGTAATAAGTTATTTTTTTATTAAATATTAGTTCCAAGTATATTTGATGTTAGCTTAATTGCATTATTTTGATATAAGAATGGGAGCCAAAGTCTCACTTGCTTCATTTTTTTTCTCGTAGGTGGTAAGATTTAAACCTTAAATCCTAAACTCTAATATCTAAATCCTAGCCCTAAACGCAAACGCTAATCCCAAATTCTATATCCTAATCTTAAACCCTAATATTAAACCTTAACCCCTATACCCTACACCCTATACTCTAAATCTTAATCAACCTAAACCATAATTGCTAAGTAAGACCTAAACCCTTTAATCCTAAAACTAAGTGAGAGGAATTATAAACAGAGAAAGAAGTAATTGCATGAGTATTCAAATGTAGGCAGAAAACATATACAAATATGATTATAAAGGACTTGTTTAGTTTCTAATCTTACTTGAACACTTAGCCAGAATATTTGTCTCTTCATCTCCATATTCCTGAAATTGAACTCGCTTGCATTGTTATTTTGTCGTAAATGGTAAGAACTAAACCCTAATTTCTATACCTTACCGTTAAACTAGCCTAACCCCTAAAGTTTTATATCTTAAATAATAAATTTTCACCCCTAACACCCCTAAATTCTAAACCCTAACCCCTTACCATAATCTTAAACTCTAACTCTAGCCCCTAAGTTCTAACCCTAAAATTCTACACCCAAAATAAAAAATCTAACTCCTAAAACCTAAACACTAAAGATCCTAAACCTAAGTGGGAGAGTTATAAGAGAGAAAGGGAAGTAAAAATATTTGAAGAGTACTTTTGCCTTCAAAAATTACATATAAACAATATAAATTACTATTAATTCTTATCATTTTTTGTTAATATAATGTTATTAGCAAAAAAGAATTTTTTATTTATTATTAGTTAAAGTATTGTTTCTGATGAAATTCTTACAGTTTTTTTGTGTTTTTAAAACTTTTAATTTTTTTGTTATAACAAGTTTAGGTTTCCAAAGTGGTTAATGTCTTCGTACTAATACTACTATCAATAAGATGAAACATCTACTTAGGGCTTAACTTATCATACTAATATTAAAAAATTCGTTCACAATAGTATTGCATAGGTATTCAAATGTAGGGGGAAAAATTACTAGTATGGCCTTAACGGAAAATTGGTTTGGTTTCTAATCCTCTTTGAACGCTTAACTGGATTATTTGTCACTTCTTCTTAATGTCCCTGAAAGTGAAAAGCATAATAAATAATAAGTTAAAACGAATGCTCAAGAATATTTACCACTATAAGAATGGGGAGCCAAAAACTCACTTGCTTCATTATTTTCTCGTATGTAATAATATTTAAACCCTAAATCCAAAATCATAAACTCTAGCCTTAGGTAGGTACCTAACCCACGCTTTACACTAACCCCTAAATTCTAAATCCTAATCATAATCCTAAACTCTAATCCCTAAACCTTATGCCTTACACCTTAAATCATAAATCTTAAATCCTAAACTCTAATCCCTAAGTCCTAAACTAAAATCCTACACACTAAATCCTAAAACCTAAGTGAGAGAGAGTTATAAGAGAGAGAAGTAAATTTGCATAAGTATTCAAATGTAGTCAGAAAACATACCAATTTGATAAGAACTTGTTCGGTTTCTAATCTTACTTAAACACTTACCCGAAATATTTGTCTCTTCATCTCCATGTTCCTGGAAGTGAAAAACATAATAATGTACACATAAAGACAAGTTACTTATTTTCTCGTAAGTGGAAGATCAAACCTGATTTTAAATCCTAAATCCTAAATCCTAACCCTTAAATTCTAGCCTAACCCAAAGTTTTATATCTTAAACCCTAATCCTTGACCCCTAACACACATAAATTCTAAACACGAAACCCTTTAATATTCAACTCTAACACTAACTCCTAAGTTCTAACCTTAAATCCTATACCTGAAATACTAGATACATCTAACTCCTAAAACCTAAACACTAAAAATCTTAAACCTAAGTGGGAGAACTACATATCAACTATATTTATTATTACTATTAATTCTTGCAATTTTTTGTTAAAATAATATCTTATTTTCCAAAGCTTTTTTTCTTAATTTATTATGTTAAAATATTATTTCTTTTGAATTTCTTATGGTTTTTTGTATTTTTTAAAATATTTATTTATTTTTTAGTTATACCAAGTTTAGGTTTTCTAAGTGGCTAATGTCCTCGTACTAATATTAATATCAATAAGATGAAACTTCTACTTAGGGGTTAACTAAGCATACTAATATTATAAATTTGTTCACAATAAAATAGCATAGATATTCAAATGCAGGAAAAAAAATATTAATTTGGTCATAACAGAGAAATGGTTTGGTTTCTAATCCTCCTTGAATGCTTAACTCCATTATTTGTCTCTATTCTCTAGGTATCTGAAAGTGAAAAACATAATAAATAAAAAGAAAAAGAAAAAGAATTCTCAAGAATAAAATTTACCCATAGTAAGAATAGGAGCCAAAAACTCACTTGCTTCATTATTTTCTCATATGTGGTAAGATTTAAACCCTAAATCCTAAATCTTAAGCACTAACCTCTAAATCCTAACCCTAAATGCTTGACACTATGCCCGAAATCCTAAACCTTAACTCTTTACCTAGACCTTGAAACCCTTACACCTTAAATCTTAATATATCCATAAGTCCTAAAACCTAAAACTTTACCCTAGAAATCCTAAACCTAAGTGACAGAGAGAGAGAGAGAGAGAGAGAGAGAGAGGTGAAATTGCATGAGTATTCAAATGTAAGCAAAAAACATATGCTAATTTGATTATACTTGTTTGGTTTCTAATCTTACTTGAATACTTAGCTAGAGCATTGTCTCTTCATCTCCATGTTCCTGAAAGTGAAAAATATAAAAATGTAACACATAAATTGTTAGTTATGAATAATGCTCAAGAATCAAATTTTCCCACTATGGTAGCCAAAAACTCACTTGCTTTTTTACTTTCTCGTAAATGTTATAATTCAAACACTAAATCCTAAATCCTCTTACTCTAACCTCAAAAGCTCCCTTTTACACTAACGCCTGAATTCTAAATCTTAATCCTAAACCCTAACTCTAAATCCTAAAACCCAAGCCCCTACACCCTAAATCTTAAATCCTAAACTATAAATCTCAAAATCCTAACGCTAATAGCTTTACACTAACTCTAAACTTTACCCTACACCCTAAATCTTAAATCTTAAACTATAAACCCAATGGCAGTAAGACCTAAATGATTATACTCCTTAAATGCTAAAACTTAAAATCCTAGAAATCTTAAATCTAAGCGAGAGAGTTATAAGAGAGAGAGAGAGAGAGAGAGAGAGAGAGAGAAATAAAATTGCATGACTATTCAAATGTAGGCAAAAAACATATACTATAATTATAAAGGACAAGTTGGTTTCTAATCTTACTCGAACACTTTGCCGGAATATTTGTCGCTTCATCTCCATGTTCCTGAAAGTGAAAAACATAATAATTTAACAAATAAAGAAATAATGGTAGCCAAAAACTCACTTTCTTTTTTATTTTCTCGTAAGTGGTCATATGTAGACCCTAAATCTTAAATCCTAATTTCTAAACCCTAACCCTTAATTTTTATTTCATAAGTTTTATTTCTTAAACCCAAAACCCTAATTTTTAAACCTTAACCCTTAAATTCTAGCCTAATTACCGTAACCACTAACCTTAACCCTTAAGCTTTCTAAGCCCTAAACCTAGCCCTTAAATTCTAGCCTAACTCCCTTAACCCCCTAAGCTTTCTAAACCCTAAACGCCTAAATTCTAAATGCTAAACCCCACCTTAAACTCTAACTAAAACCCGAGAGAGAGAGAGAGAGAGAGAGAGAGAGAGAGAGAGAGAGAGAGAGAGAGGGAGAGAGAGAGAGAGAGAGAGAGAGAGGTAAAAAATTTTAAAGAATACTTTTGCCTCCAAAAAGTGTTATTAACTTTATTTATTATTACTATTAATTCTTACATCTTTTTGTTAATATAATGTTATTAGCAAAAGCCTTTTCTTATTTATTATTAGTTAAAATATTGTTTCTTTTGAAATTCTTGTGGTTTTTTTTTTTTGTATTTTTTACCATTCTTTTAAGTTATACCAAGTTTAGGGTTCCAAAGTGGCTAATGTCCTAATAATATTACAAATTCATTCACAATAAAATCGCATAGAAAAAAAATAGTATACTAATCTGGTCATAACAGGGAAGTGGTTTGGTTTCTAATCCCCCTTAAATGCTTAATTGGAGTATTCATCTCTTCGTCTCCATGTCCCTGAAAGTGAAAAACATAATAAATAACAAGTTAAAAAGAATGTTCAAGAATAAGATTTGCCCACTGTAAAATTTGGAGCCAAAAGCTCACTTGCTTTATTATTTTCTCGTAAGTAGTTAGATTTAAAATTCTAAATTCTAAATCCTAAACTCTAAACTACCTAGAAATCCTAACCCTAAACTCTTTACACTAGCCCCTAAATTCTAAATCCTAGACTCTAATCTTAAACCCTAACTCTAAATTGTAAACCCTAAACCTTAACTCCCTTAACCCCTAAGTTTTATTTCTTCAACCAAAACCCCTAAAACCCCCTAAATTCTTACATTTTTTTGTTAATATAATGTTATTAGCAAAATCCTTTTCTTAATTTGTTCTTAGTTAAAATATTGTTTCTTTTGAAATTCTTGTGTTTTTTTTTTGTATTTTTTACAACTTATTTTTTAGTTTTATTCCATGACAGATGTTGAAGAAAAAAATTAAAGAAAAAACTTCCCTTATGGATATGGGTGTGGCCCTCACGAAACGGCTCTCAAGCAAGCCCTATGGAAATCAATCATCACTTTGTTTTTTACCTCAAAAGATTAGCATATCAAGATCGCAATTTAGAAGAAAACACCTTCCCAAATGCCAAATGAAAAAGTAAGTTTAGGGTTCCAAAGTGGCTAATGTCCTAATAATATTACAAATTCATTCACAATAAAATAGCATAGAAAAAAACCATATACTAATCTAGTGATAACAAAGAAGTGGTTTCTAATCCCCCTTCATCGCTTAACTAAAGTATTTGTCTCTTCGTCTCCATGTCCCTGAAAGTAAAAAATATAATATATAACAAGTTACAAAAAATGCTCAAGAATAAAATTTGCCCACTATAACAATTCGAGCCAAAAGCTCTCTTTCTTTATTATTTTTCTCGTAAGTGGGTTAGATTTAAAACCCTAAACCCTAAACCCTAAATCCTAACTCCTAACAGTAAACTCTTTACATTAACCCTAAATTCCAAATCTTAATCATAAACTCTACATCCTAGACTCTAATCTTAAACCCTAACTCTAAACCATAAACCCTAAACTTTAACTTCCCTAACCCCTAAGTTTTATTTCTTCAACCCTAAACCCCTCTTAAACTCTAACTTAGCCCTAAGAGGGAGAGAGAGAGAGAGGAAGAGAGAGAAGGGAAGTATAATTTTTTAAAGAATACAAGCCTTCAAAATTTGTTATCAACTTTATTTATTATTACTATTAATTCTTACATTTTTTTCATTAATATAATGTTATTAGCTTGCCTTTTCTTAATTTATTATTAGTTAAAATATTGTTTCTTTTGAAATTCTTGTGGTTTTTTTTTTGTATTTTTTACAATTTTTTTAAGGTACACCAGGCTTAGGGTTCCAAGGTGACTAATGTCCTAATAATATTACAAATTCATTCACAATAAAATAGCATAGAAAAAAACCATATACTAATCTGGTCATAACAAAGAAGTCGTTCAGTTTCTAATCCCCCTTGAATGCTTAACTAGAGTATTTGTCTCTTCGTCTCCTTGATCCTGAAAGTGGAAAACATAATAAATAACAAGTTAAAATGGAATGCTCAAAAATAAAATTTGCCCACCATAAGAATTGAAGCCAAAAGCTCACTTTCTTTATTATTTTCTCGTAAATGGTTATATTTAAAATCCTAAATCATAAACTCTAAACTCTAACCCCTAAATTGTAAATCCTAATCATAAACTATATCTTAAACCCTAACCCTAAACTGTAAACTCTAAACCTTAACCCCTACCATCCTAAATCCTAAATTCTAAACTCTAACCCCTAAATTCTAAATCCTAATCATAAACTATATCTTAAACCCTAACTCTAAACTGTAAACCCTAAACATTAACCCCTACCATCCTAAATCTTAATTCCTAATCCTAAATCCTATGCTCCAATCCCTAAGTCCTAAACTAAACCCTAGAAATCCTAAACCTAAGTGAGAGAGAGTTATAAGAGAGAGAAAGAAGTAAAACTTCGTTAACAAATTATTTCACAATAAAATTACATCGATATTGAAATGTAGATAGAAACTATATACATATCAGGTCATAAAGGAGAAGTGATTTGGGCTTTAGTTTTTCTTGAATGCTTAACCGGTTTTTGTCTCTTCTTCTCCATGCCCCAAAACGTGGAAAACAACATAATAAAACACAGAAATGACCAGTTACAAAGACACTAGAATCTTTAAACTTCAAAAGCATAATTGTCCCTCGTAGAAAAACTGATACTAAAAAAATTGTTTTGTCATGATAAGGGTGTAAAGGAATTTAAGATATGTACAGTTCCAATAATAAACCCTATTCAATGTTTCCCCGCCACAAGTCATAAAATTTTAAAAATGAAACAATAGAAAAAAAAATGCAAATGATCAAAATAGAAGGGCAACACCAATTACTAGGTATCCCCAGCATGCCTCATTTGAATATAAAAGGAGCCTAACCTGCTAGTCCACAAGAAGAGAAGAGTAATCTGAATCTCTGCGTCTAATCACCGAGTTCACATGGACCGGATCTCGGACGGTCTGCTTTCTGATATCGCTTCACGCCATCGTAATGGGCATGATCCCATCCCAATTCCCATACACTGCTGTGGCTTTGCCCCTCTACGTACTGGCTTCTTCCTTTCGTGATAAAATTTAAGCCTCAAAACCTATGTCTAGTGATAACATTTTAAAAATGATATAAAAAAATGCAAATAAAATAGAAGTGTACAACACAAACAGAAATCAAATTAAAGAATAATCAGGAAAAAATCTATATATATATATATAACGTTGCAGAATGATATGAAGATTGGAAGAATACAAATTAGCAGAGGATCCTCAGTTACAGCAAAAACACAAATAATATCTAACTCTTAAAAGCAGTCAAAGAAAGAGGAGCCCAATAAAGATCTGTTGTGGGCTACCATTCGTATCTTAAGGCAGTTCCAGTTACTTCCATCAGCAGGAAACTTCAAATTTGTCTGCTGGACAGAGAATGTTTGTATTTATCCCTTCTTCCCCTTACATGATGGATTCTCCTTGGCTACCTTCTTAACTGAACATTCTGCTTATA
>JASKGM010079977.1:0-14801 GCA_034509205.1 Ceratonia siliqua | reverse complement strand
GGAGCCTACAAAATATGAATTTGTTCTCATGGATCATTGGAATCCATCCTTCTTCCTACAAAACCAGATTTAAATTTAGGGAATCATCCCATCTTAATGATCTTCTAAATGAGGGAAACCAATCTATTTCTATCCAAAGTTTTAATTAAAAAAAACTTTATCTTGCTCTTAATCCCCTCCTAACCAGAGTGTTTGGACGCTTGCATACCAATTGATTGGGGAGTTAACATGAATAACAGAGAAAAATAAAAGGAATGAGATAAGCAAAAATGTTAGAAGGAAAGAAAGAAAGCCATCTTGCACACAAAAATAAAGATCAACCACTAAACATGTAAGCCCCCCAAGAAGCTTATTGGATCACAAGTATCCACAAGAACTACCAACGAGTTTATATTCGGCAATCTCTAATTCAGAATAACATCAAAACTAAAATTATAGTTTCTTAGATAAATGACCCAAAAATGTAAATCTGCATTGAATATGGTTCTATGGACAGTCCAGTAACCATCCAAGGCATTTATTAAAGCTTAGACTAAACCCAATTTCAGTTCTAAACAATGTAAATAATCTTGGATGACAATCAAATTTGCACTAGAGAGAATATCACTCTAGACTGCAAGCTATTAACTATTTTGAACAAAACTTAATTTTAGGCTAATTTACAGGTTGCAAACATATATGCTCCATATTTTTAAATCATCATCTACTAGAAACACTCAGAATCAGGGAAGACAGTCTTCCTAAACAACAACTAATATGCGTTTGAACAGAAACAATGAAGGCCTGGAATGAAAACTCTAATTTGAGTCAAATAGCCTTCAAACATGTCAAACCAACCCTTTAACATGGTTACATTTTAAAATCAGGAACGATGGAACCCAGTTTAACAAAATGAAGCATCATGTAAAATTCAAACATCTAATCCCTTTAACAAATTTGCACTTCAAATTCCCCTGGCTCTAACTATAACCATGTTGAGGAAGCACTCGAAGTCTATACCCTCTGTTAGGAAGGTAAGCTACCCAGAAATCAACATTCCAAACCTCCAAATGCATAAACCGTCCCTGAATAATGTAAAGCATTCATATTCATAACAATAGATCCATGAGTGAATCACGCAATTGGCATTTCCAAAACAAACAAAAACATAAGAACTACTGTTAAACAAACATGAATCATTCGCGGCCAAATAATCAGAAATGAATTCATGCAAATAGCCTTTCGAAATCCAGAACATCAACCCACTGAAATTGGAAACAAGTTCAACAAATTCCAAGTGTACAGAACAAACATTTGAGGTTAAGCTTGAATACTAGTCAAGAAGGAAATCTCTACCTCTCAGTTTTTTCGCTATTCAGAGCCCTTTGGAAGTCATTCTTTTACAATGGATTCTCCTCGGTTTCTCCTTCGTGACTCCCGTGCTTCTCCTTGATGATATTCCCCAGAAATTCACCATGGTTTTCTCTCTTTCCAATTCTATACCCCTTTTTTCTTTTTCCTCCCTCTACTCCCTTTCATCCTCACCTCTTATAACCCAACGGGGAGACAAAATCCCATAGCAACAGCAAAAAAGTCCCGCGAGCAGAAATCCAATCCCGCGAACAAAGAGCCAATCCCGCGAGCAGAGTGCTCAGAGAGCCAATCCCGCGAACAGAAATCCAATCCCACGAGCAGAGAGTCAATCCCACGAGCAAAGAGCGAGAGTAATTCATGAAACCAGCAACGGGGGAAACCATTCCCATGATTAGAGGCTGTATTACTAGGAACATAGTGCTACCATTGTGGAAGGGAGGCGCGGTTTCAGAGTGAAAGAGGCGCGTGATGGCTGGCAGAGGCAACGGCGAAGCAGGGAAAAAAGTGCAGTGATTTGGGGATTTAGGTGGATCTGGGTTGTGGGAGTGGGTTGACCCAGTTTGGACACTGGGTTGGGCTTGGGCTGATGATGCTAGGCTGATGGAGTTGGGGTGAAGTGGGCTCTGAATTTTGGCTGGGTTAAAGGTGCTGTGGGTTGGCATTTTTTTTGGTACGGTAGGATGAGGGGTTTTGGGCTCCATTTTTTGATTTTTTTTTTTTAAATTAGTATTTCTTTTTCTTTTATCCATATTTTTATTATTATTTATTATTATTATTTATTTTTATATATATATATTTATATATATATATATATATATGTAAATATTTTTGTATTTTTATTTATTTTATTTATTTTGTTTTATTTTATTATTATTTTTTTGTACCTGGACAAAATCCAATGTTTACAGCAACCATGGCATTAACTGATCCGGAGTTCTAATTTACATTGTTGGAAGATTTTTTATTAGCTTAATTTTGTTGAACACTAAAAAATTTTTGATCAAATCTATACCAACATCTTTGGACAACACGTCTTACTTTGCCACATAATTACCATTGAGGTCTATTTGAATTATACCTTCCTCTGCCTCTACCTCTTGAATTGTTACTTCTTCCTCCTTGAGAATTATTTTTATTAGTGTTTTGTTGCCAATACTTTTTGGACTAAACATTAGCAAGGTTCACAGACATAACAGTAGTGAGTTCAGCATTCTGAATTCTGAATTCATATGCAAGTAGGAGAGAGGTAGCATATTTCAATGTATAAGGTTCTTCTCTAGATGAAATTACAGCCACAACTGACACTTACTCACTTCCTAAACCGACTAGCACTGCTAGAACTTCATCTCCATCTACTATGGGATGACCACATGAGGCTAGAGTATCACAAATTGATTTCATTTTTGTATGATACTTATGCATAGTAAGAGTGCCTTTCCTTTGAGTTTCCAATTGTAATTTATATTGTATAACCCGAGCATTAGACTAAGATATATAATTTTGCATAAGCTTAGTCCATAAATCTTTGGCTGATTCACAACCAACTAATTATGGAAGAATACTTTGACTAATATAAGATAAGATCCAGGAGATCAACAATGAATCTTGTCTTAGATAGGTAATGTACTTTGGATTTACCTAAGAACGACCTTACTCATTGCAAATTTGTTAGAGAGGAATTGGTAAAGTTCCTATAATGAATCCTTCAAGGCTGTATGCTTTTATCACTATAACTACTTGCTGTTTCTAGAGCTGAAAATTACTTTCCTCTAGCTTGACACTGACTATTTGACTATTCGAAGTCACAACCATCAATGGCGAAGTTGCTAAAGCACTAGCAGCTATTTGATTAAGTGCATTAAAATTCGCCAGTGATAATCACCAGAGAGAAGATGATTGATATTAGATTGTGCTCTAAGCTCTAATACCATGATAAATTTTCAAATAGAAACCAAGAATATCAATGAAGAAGATAACTAAGAAAGATGGAAGACGAGAGAATAAGAGAGTCTGAGGGAATAAAGAATTGTATTATTGGAAACTTAACTTTACAGAACACAAGGCAATCTTTATAAATAGAGAGCTCATAGACTAACTAATTCTAAAATGAAAACACGTGATCATACACATGAGCAACTAACTAATATAACAGAATAACAATAGTTAGTAATACTCTAACACTCATGGCAGATTCCAGCTCCGAAGTGGCTTTCTGCACTTAATGATTCACCTAAAGAATATTCTCAGATGACACCACCTTAGAGTGCAACTTCCACACCTATCTATCTAGAATAGCTAGGTTGTTCCTTAAAGTTCACCTTTGTGTCATTCTACAGTTATTGCTCCTTAAGCACATGTGACTCATCCAAAAGATACTTCCTCAGCATAGAAATATGGAATACAAGATGAACTCCTTCTACTTTATAAGTAATGCCAAGCTATACACCAGTTATAAGCTACTCTAGTGTTTAACACAAATTATGGGCATTCTAGGGTTTTAGACTTCACCTAATTATTCATCATGTTTCTTTTAACAATTCTTGAACATATTCTTTAATTTTTTATTCCAAGTTTCAATTCCTTAATTTCTTTAATACTCCCTCTTGGGCATATTAAATCTATCCCTAATTAATAACCCATCTTTCCAAAGCATATATTTAATTAATATGAATGCATTAAATATGTTCTATAGAATTGTATGTAATCTACCTAAATTATAAAGCAATTTCCCTATTTGCACACAAACTAGGGACTTTAACTTAAAAATCTCAATTACATAATATCACCTCCTAGTCTCAATTATGCTATACTATCAACTAATTGGTGTTAATTAATTAATAGAATTAAGAAAAGAAAAATTCAAAGCTTGAAACAAAAAAAACGTGTTCTTTAATTTATTAAAAAATAAAGAATCCTAATTAGGGTTCATCTTGACCATAGAAAAAATTTAAATAAAACATAATTGGTTGCATAATACACAAGGAAAGAAAAAAACAACATAAAGAACCAGGATGGAGGGAAACCCCTTATGCTAGCTACGAATCCTCTCCTATGAATTGCTAAGAGAATGCATGAATGGATATACAACCTAATGCCCTCTTTTATAAATGGAAGTCCTGGGACTGGGCAGGTCAGCATTGTAAAGTGCTAAAATTCTTGATTTGTGCATTCTTGGCTTGTCAGATCGATCAGACCTAGTGGAAAAGGAAAATAAGATAGGCTAATGGCTCAATTGAAACTTAAGATTTTTCTGTTTTTTCCCAACTTTCCTTGGGTTTATGAACAATTTTTATTTTAAGGTATTTGACCTAATCTCATACATTTTCTTCAAGTCTAGCTATAATCTATCCCTTTTACACTAACTTTATGGGAATTAATTGATGGAAATTGTAGGGAAATAGATGTTTTGGGGCTGAGGTAGTGTTTTAAGGTGAAGAAAGGTTGTTCTTTATACTAAGTGACATTTTGGTAAGAGAAAAATGCATGAAAAACCCTTAAACTTTAAATTGTTTAGAAGTACCCCCTTGAACTTTAAAATGTGGCAAACTGAGCTCTAAATGTTTTTTGCTAGCATTTTGTGTTTTCCA
The DNA here is from genome assembly GCA_034509205.1 of Ceratonia siliqua. NCBI lineage: Eukaryota > Viridiplantae > Streptophyta > Magnoliopsida > Fabales > Fabaceae > Ceratonia > Ceratonia siliqua. The sequence goes on along the minus strand of JASKGM010079977.1, from coordinate 9,861 downwards.
TCCATTTTCATTAACATTGGTAACTGTCATGTGACTTACAGGTGATTACTAACACATGCGATACTTTGTGATTTAATCATTGTTACAAAATTATTTCTCTTAACTAAAAGTAATTTTTTTAGAAAAAAACCACTCTCTCTTCTCTCTTCTCGTCTGCAACCTATTTTCTCTCTCTTTTGCAACTCATTTTCTCTATCTTATACAACCCATTATCTTCTCTTTTTTCTCTCTGTTAAACCTTCATGGCTTTTGTGCAAACCATATAAGAAATTAAATTTCTACAATTTCATAACTATCCTTCAAAGATTTAAATTCAATTTCTGCCATAGCCATAGAATAAGTTTCCTCCTTCCTTTCTTCTGCAAGTACCACAATGCCTACATTTTTTTTTTGTCACACAGAAATTTTCTTGGACAGGGAGTTGCTTAAGAAAAATATGTTAGTAATTTTAAATATTTGATGCATTAGTCTAAAAATTTATGCATTTGCATTTGCCATGACCAAAACATCGAGATTTTAATGAAATTAATTATCATATAAGTTGCCTTGTGGACCATTCTTAGTGGAAGGAAGTTGGACAATTACTATTGGAGAATCATGAAGAGAATAAAGTACCCATTGAGAAAAGAGTAAGTCATAGCCATAAAAGATGGCTCAGAAAGAAGAAAACTTATAAGAGCTTATCAGATTTTAAAGACCTAAAAGGGTTTATGGATTTGGGTTTTGTGTTTTCTAAGGAAGACAAGGATTCAAGACTGGTTTCTTTGATACTTTTAGAGGGTAGGACGAAAGGAATCAGGGGACAGACAAAGTTGAGAGAGTTAGTAATGCTGATTAAGCAAGCTATTAATTTTTGGGTGGATAGTTGTATTACACAGTTATTATTATTATCATATAGTTTTCATTCAATTGAGCACTAGTGCTATAAATAGAACTGTGATCGTTGCACTAATTATTAATGAGAATTCACATTCAATTTTATCATTGCCTTGTTTCTTTACTTTTTAGTAACATGGTATCAGAGCTTTAATCAATCCATGGAGAACCTTCCACCCAATCTTGCTTATCTCCCTAATTTAGTCATACTCACCACAATTTTACCCCTGTTACCTTTTCCTACTCCATCTCTGTTAAACCTCGATAGCGACAATTACCTACTATGGAAGCAGCAAGTTTATGTGACCATCTGTGACCATGGTTTGAGCAAGTTCATTGAAGGATTGACTGCCTCACCATTGAAGTTTCTGACCGTTCAAGATGAAATAATCGAATAAGTGAACACCGAATTCATTCACTGGTAGCAATAGGATCAACTACTTGTGTCTTGGCTATTGGCATCCATGACTAAATCACTCCTCACCAGAATGGTTGGTTGTAAAACCTCACGCCATATCTGGGAGAAAGTATAGCAGTATTTTTCTTCATAGACAAAAGCCTAGGTAAAAAAATTCAAGAATCAATAGCATAGTATCTAGAAAGACACTCTAAAAATCAACAAGTGCCTATTAAAGATCACAAAGTGTACAAACTCTCTAATGTCTATAGGGCATCCAATTATAGAAAGTGACCACATTAAAGTAGTTTTTGATGGATTACCTGAGGAGTATGACTTCTTTATTACAGCAATGCTCATGAGATCAGAACAGTACAATGTGGGAAAAATATAATCCCTTCATGACCATAATTGATAAGCATGCCAAAGCACTTAAACCTGCATAAGTTAACATGGCTATGCAGTCAAATGTACCTTTCAAAGAGAGTTAGAAACAAGGAAATCCCTCTCAAGGTTGAGGGAATCAGCAAGGAAGAGGTTATGGTTAAGGAAACTACTCATAAGACAGAGAAAATTATTCTAGTATAGGTAGAGAGAGAAGTGCTTGAGGTTTCAATCATAATGCCAAGTTTGTGGGAAGCTCAGTCACATTGCCTTGGTTTTCTATCATCACTTTGATCAGGCCTATGACAGCAAGTCTTATCCCCAATACAACAATAATTACTCAACACCTTCATAATAAACCTTCACCTCTCAACCAAAACACCCACACTATAACTACAAGCCTCAAGTTCAAATGACAACTTCACTAGCAACTCTAGAGACCCTCTATGACCCTTCCTAGTACCCTGAGTCAGGGACGACAAACCACTTGATCCCCAAATTAGAAAACATGATGACTCAAGACTTATACTCTAATGATGATCAAATTCATATCGGAAATAGACAAGGTTTGAAAATTAAAAGTGTTAGCCAGTCTTACATTAAATATGTCTCTCCTACTCAGTCTTCATTTCTTGTACTTAAACTATTATTGCATATTCATTCCATTACTAAGAATCTTATTAATGTTTCTAAGTTTGCTCATGATAATCATATTTTCTTTGAATTTCATTCAAACACTTGTTTTGTCGAACAATAGTATACCAAGGTAATCCTTTTGCAGGGCAGGCTTACTAGTGGCCTTTATGTTTTTGATGATTTTAAGCTATCTCATATGCCAAGTTATATTCTCATATGCCAAGTTATATCTTGTCAAACTTCATCTCTCACTCCCAAAAAAGCAATTAACCTTGCTCAACTCTCACCATCCTTAAGCTTCATTTCAACCCTTTACCTCTGGCATTGCAGACTGGGGCATCCTTCTTTTAATACTATAAAACAAATCCTACATACTTGTAATCTATCTCATTTTACTGTATATCCATCTCGTTATCTTGGCAAGGCTAATAAACTCCCCTTCCCTCATTCCCAAACTCAATATTCTTTTCCTTTAGAATTTGTTTACTCTAACCTTTGGGCTCCTGCTCACTTAAAATCATCACATGGACATTGCTGCTACATTCATTTTGTATATGCTTACTATAGGTATACCTGGATTTATCCTCTCAAAGTCAAGTCAAAGGCATTTCAAGTCTTTGTTAAATTCAAGGCTTTTGTGGAAACTCTATTAGGATATAAAATTAAGTGAATATAAACTAATTAGTGTGGGGAATTCAGGGTTCACCAAATTCTTAAAGGATCAGGGAATGAAACACATAATCTCTCATCCTTATACCCATGAGTTTCACACTCCTAGCCCAAGCCTCCTTGCCTTTTATCCTTTGAGATGTAGTCTTAACCACTCTAGTCTATCTCATAAATAGATTGTCCACTATTGTGTTGCGCAATAAAACCGCACTGCAAATTTTGTTTAACCAATTACCAAAATTACAGTTTCCTTAGAACATTTGGTAGTGCCTGTTACCTCAACCTCAGGCATATTTAATAGAAACAAACTCTAGTTTAAATCCTAGCAATGTGTGTTTCTTGGCTACAATGAAAATTACAAAGGTTACAAATGCCTTAACCCTTAAGGAAAAATAATCATGTCCAGAGACGTAATTTTTCATGAAAATCTCTTTCCCCACACATCTCTATTTACACCAGCACATTCACCTCAACCCACTTCCACCTCTTCTGTCTTGACATCTATTTCCTTACCACCAATTTCATTCCTTTCTACAACTAACCACATTACCCCACCTTCAACCAAAGAATTTTCTCACCTGCCTTCAACGAATATTACTTCCAATTACCCTTCACCCATCCTTGAGTAACCAACTACTTCAAACCCTTCATCTAGCATTGATCTACCCATTGTTTCAAATACCCATGGAATGCAAACTAAGTCCAAATTTGGAATCTACAAACCCAAGGCCTACATTATATCTAAAGAACAATCCTCTTTTTCTGAGGCATTAGCTAGCTCTCACTGAAAATCAACCATGCAAGAAGAGTTTAATGCTCTCTTGAAAAATAGCACATGGACTTTAGTTTCTCTCCCTCCTATAAGGAAAACCATTGGCTGCAAGTAGGTATTTAGAACAAAAGAAAATCCATATGGGAGTATAAATAAATACAAGGCAATGCTTATTGCAAAAGGTTTCCTCAAGAGCTTGGCTTTGATTTCACTAAGACATTTAGTCTAATGGTGAAACCTATTAAAATTAGGATTGTCCTTACTTTGGCATTAACTAGAACGTGGAAAATACATTAACTTGAAGTAAATAATGCCTTTCTAAATGGCATTTTGCAAGAACAAGTCTACATGGCTCAACTTCTTGGTTTTGAAGTAAGAGATCCTACACTAGTACGCAAGCTCAACAAGGCCTTGTATAGGTTAAAACATGCCCTAAAAGCCTAGTTTGATAGACTGCTTAGAGCATTTTGCAAGCTTGGCTTCTCATCCAACAAAACACATGTCCTTGTTCACTAAATTAACTCCAAGTCATTCCACATATGTTCTAGTATATGTGGATGACATCCTCATTACTGGAGATTCAAAAATTGAGATTGCACAGCTAATGATTGACTTACACAAAGGAATTTGCACTAAAATATCTAGGAGAGGTTAATTATTTCTAGGGATTCAAGTTCAAAACTCTCCCACTGGTGGACTGCTATTATCACAAAGCAAGTACATCAAAAACCTGCTCCTTGAGACAAATATGTCAAATGCAAAGCCGCAGCCCACTCTCATGTATACAAGACTGAAATTGTCAAAACAGCAAGGCATTCCTTTGAAAACCCTCACTTATACAAGTCTATGTTTGGTGCACTTCAATATGTCACCATCACAAGGATGGAAATAGCTTTTGCTATCAATAGGGTTTATCAGTTCATGTACAACTTAACTGATGCACACTGGAAAGTAGCTAAACAAATCTTTAGATATCTTAAAGGGAATTTATATCATGGCCTTCCTTTCATAGCTCCTCCAACTAGAAATATGAAGATTATAGCCTTTTCTAATGTAGACTAGGCTATGAATCCTAATGACAAAAAATCAATGACTAGAAATTGTATATATTTTGGCAATAATTTGATCACTTAGTGCTCTAAATAGCAACACACAATCTCATGCTCTAGCACAAAGGATGAGTATAGGAGTCTGGCCAAGATTACATTTGAGATAGCCTAGATTCAAATGCTGTTGAGTGAGATACATCTTCCAAGCTTAACTCCCCAAGAGTTTTGTGATAATCTCATCACAGTCATTCTCTTTGATAATCCAATCCTACAGTCTCAAATGAAACACATTGAACTTGACCTTTACTTTGTCAAAGAAAAAGTCCTAAAGAAATAGCATAAAGAGTTGTTTAAATTTGAGGATCTAAAGCTAAGGTTAAGAATCCAAAAGCCAAAGGCACTTAGATTGAGGGGCCATACTATGGAAGTAGAAACACAACAGAAGAACAAGCCACCAACAGAGACCCTCAAATCGAGGGGCCATGTTGAGAGAGTTAGCAATGTTGACTAAGTTAGCTGTTAGTTGTTAGGTGTACAGTTGTATTATACAGTTAGTATTGTTATCATATAGTTATCATTTAGTTGAGCATTTATGCTATAAATAAAACTGTGTTCACTAACTAACTATTAATGAGCATTCACATTCAGTTTAACATTGCCTTATTTCTTTACTCTTTAGTAACAGTGAAGAATAGCAAAAAATTGATGAAACTTGGATTTCTATTCCTTATTTATCCGAGACATGGGATGATTTAGACAAAGGAAAGTGGGAAATGCATTGTTGAGCTGGAGGATGCAAATCTCCGAGTAATGAGATTGACACGACAGACAATCTTAGATTTTGGCCTCACACAGTTGCATCTGTTGTAACATAATAGTGAATAAAAAGTTTCCTCTTTTCTATGGGAAGTTCTTTTGAGTGCAACTTTATTGCTTTTCTTTGGAAAATCAATAATTGTAGATATCAAATTCTTGCTAGGAACATAAAGATGCAAATTGTCCAAGTTTCTTTTGTACCCAAAGCTTTTTTCCTTATTCTCTTATTCTTATTTTTCTTCTTGGTGTAATTTTGTCAATCGTGTTGCAAAATCTTATAAATTCATCTATAAGGCTTTTCTGCAACCAAATCATAAATTAAGGTTTTACCTATATCCCATATGGTACAACTATGCTCTTGTGTATTATTCATGGTGCAATTTGAAAATTTAGGAGCACTACAAGTAAACAAGCCTTTTTTATGGGTGTTATGAAGGAAAACAAATTTTGTCAGAATATGTCACTGACATTATGATGTCATTATCATGGATAACATTTTCTTTGTCAAAACATGTTTCCGTGAGTACAAGATGTGAGAGATCCCATGAGATGTTTGTGAGCAAAAACGCATGAACATGGCAAGAAGATGACGTAAATATATTCTCACGACATTTATGATGCATTGAGCCGTGAGACAGATTCTAACCTACTCTTGTTTGTGAGAACCAACTTAGTTAATAAAACACAACATTTCAATTGTATTTTTATCATGAATTTTGTTCGTGATAACGGGTCTGATGAAATATGTCCATCAGAAGCTTGATATATTAGAACAGCTACTGCCTCCTTCTTCCTTTTCAATTTGCTCATTTTCTTTCTTCCTAAAATCATTTTCTCTCTAGTTTCTCTGTCTAAATAGATTCTTCGGCTACTTTTTGGCATTTTCTAGCCTAGTGAAGTGGTGTTTAATCTATCTACTCCCCCCATTTCAAGTTTTTGATCACTTAAGGTTGGCCAAAATCTTTCCCTTTTTGTACCTCTAAATTTTCTTTGTCAATTTAAATTATGGGTAATTTTTTGGTTGTTTATTAGTTTTGTTCAAGTTATATATGTGTTGGTGGATAGCTATTTGATAGTGTATGGAGTTGGTTTATGGTTTAGTTTGATATTGTAGGATATTAATTATGTTAATTGAAATCCGAAATGAAATGTTCAAATTGAATTATATGTAGATATTTGATATTGAAATTTCTTTAGGGCTTTTGTTATATATAGATAGAGAGTGTTTGGATGATTTATTGTCATTTTTTTCGGTGAATTTCAATTTTATGGTGTTTATGGCTTAATTGAATAAATTAAATTATGTATGATATTGTTTATATTTTGATAAATTTTTTTAGAGCTTTTGTTGTTTGATAGATATAGACTGTTTGGATATTTTTTTATTTTTTAATTAATTAGGATGAAATTTAATTTTATAGTGTTTAGGGCTTAATTTAATAAATTAAATTATATATGATATTATTTTTATTTTGGCAAAAGTTTTTAGGGCTTTTGTCATATGATGGATGATAATAATTTGTATAATTTTTTAGTCGCTAGCTATAATTTGATGTATTTTGACGCGTATATGTAATTATGTAATGGATTTAATTATAATTATTGTTGAATATTGAAGGAATATGGAGATTCCAAAGCATCATCGTTGGATGAACAATAAGCTTTACCCTAACAGTAAGAGTATTACAGTTGAGTTTTACGCGGTTGTTGAGGAACTTATTCAATTTATTTTTGAACTTAATGTCTGTTTTGATGGAGGAAAGTTTAGATGCCTCTGTGCTAAATGTAAATGCTGAAAGTTTCAAACACCGAATGATGTAAGGGTGCATCTATATAGGAAAGATTTTACGAAGGATTATTATTATTGGGTGTATCATGGAGAAGTCCGGCCATCGTTACCCACACCAATTGAAGTTAAGATACAAAATTTCTAGTTGTACGAACAGATGGTTATGGATGCATTGGACTATCTTTTGAAATGGAGTACTATAGAGCTGAAGGGGGTCCTAATGAAGAGTCAGCAAAATTTTATGATATGTTGAGCGTCGCACAGTCTCAATTATGGGATAGATGTGAGATACACTCAATGCTTTCAATGGCTGTTAAATTGTTGAGCATCAAGTTAGACTATAACATTACGAGGGTATGTATGGATAAACTTATCACATTAATACGTGAGATATTTCCAAGTGGTCATCGGATGCCTACCAATGTGTACCATATCAAGAAATTGGTTTCTAAATTTGATTGTGGGTATAAAAAGATTAACAGTTGTCTTCAAGGGTGCAAGTTGTATTATGGAAACGATGAAAATACAACACATTGTTGATTTTACGATGTAACATAGTTCAGACAGTTACAAGTTGGAAAAAGGAAGGTGAAAGATGTTCCAAACAAACAGATGTGGTATTTGGCTATCATTCCTAGACTGCAAAGACTTTTTACATCTAAGGTATTTGTGGTGAAATGAGATGTCATCAGGAACACTCATGTGAGTCAAGGGTGTTGTTGCATCCATCGGATGGAGAGACATGGAAGCATCTTGATTAGGTTTACCCATATTTCACCTTTGATCTTAGGAATGTTAGGTTGAGTTTGTGTGCAGATGGTTTCAGCCCATTCGGAATAAACACCCAAGCATATTCTTCTTGGCCTGTCATCATTACTCCTTACAATCTTCTGCTTGGCATGTGTATGCGAAGATAGTACATGTTCTTAACGGTGATTATTCTTGGTCCATGTAATCTAGAAAGTAAAATTGGCATCTTCTTGCAGCCTCTAATTGAGGATCTGCAATTGCTTTAGGAGTAAGGAGCGCTTATGTATGACATTTCGTTAAAATAAAACTTTGTCATGCAAGTTGCTCTTTTATGGACCATCAATGACTTTCCAGCATAAGGAATGTTATTAGGTTGGTAAATGTCTGGTAAGCTAAGTTTCTCGATTTGCATGGACAGTTCTAAGGTATTTTATCTTAAGCATGGGCAAGATACTTTTAATTTTGATTGCCATAGACAATTCTTGCTGCTAGATCATCCCATTCATCAAAATAAGAACAACTTCTTGAAGAATAATACCGAGAGAGACATCCCACCTAGGCGCTTTTCTGGAGATGAACTCTATGTATAGGTATTGAGATAAGCAAGAGTCACAGAAAGTGGGGGGGGAGGTTTCTACTGGTTATGGTCTAACACACAATTGGACTAAACGCAGTAATTTTTAGGATTTACCTTGCTGGTCTGCTTTATTAACCCTATACAACATAGATATGATACCCATAGAGACTAATATATTTGGGAATGTGTTCAACATGGTGATGGACGTCAAAGATAAGACCAAATACTATATGAAGGCAATGATGGATTTAGCTATGTATTGCAAGCGTCAAGTTTAGAGTTGCAACAATTAAGCAACGGTAGATGTGTGAAATTGAAATCACTTTACACACTAACTGTCAAGCGGAAGAAAGTAGTTTGTAAATGGGTACAAAGTCTAAACTTCCCTGATGGATATGCATCAAACTTAGGGATATGTATCGGCACTAATTCTCGGACTTTGACCAACATGAAAAGTCATGATTTGTCATGTGTTTATGGAGATGCCAATTTTTGCAATTTGGGAACCTATTGTAGAGTTGAGTAAATGTTTTTGAGATATTTGCTCCCCCACATTACGTAAAACTTACTTACAAGTCATGGAAAAGAACATCCTTATGATCCTGTGCAAACTTGAGATGCTTTTCCTCCTGCTTTTTTTGATGTTATGGAACATTTACCCGCTCACTCAATTAAAGAAGTAATGGCAAATAGACTTATGCAATATAGATAGATGTACCCTTTTGAGAGGTTCTTGCACACATTAAAGAAAAAGGTAAAAAACAAAAGCTCATGTGGAAGGTTTTATATGCGACTCATATATTCTTGAAGAGACTTCGACTTTTTGCTTATACTACTTCAAGTTGCATGTCCATTCACAAACCAGAAGAGTTCCTTGGAACGATGATGGTGGGAAAAGTTCATTCCGTGAACCTCTCTCAATCTTCAACCATCACGGTTACCTCCATGGAACCACAGCTGATTGCTATCTTACTAATGAGGAACTATCAGCTATAAAACTTTATCTGTTGCTAAATTATCCGGAGGTTAAACCTGATCAAAAGTAAGTTATACCTGTAGTATTGTTGTATTCTGACTTAGTGGCATTGTTGTAATTATGTATAGTGTTCAGGGTTATTTTGTATAGTTGTAAGGGCTGTTTAGTCT
>JASKGM010079966.1:0-14802 GCA_034509205.1 Ceratonia siliqua | reverse complement strand
ATGTCAAAGTGAAGCAACCCAAAACATTGGCAGTAGCCATTGGAGTGGCTAGATTAATAAAGGAACGAAATCTCCTCCAAAAGAAATCTGGGATCTATCCGAGGCTTCCACTCAACTCGACTCCTCCAAAAACCACCCCCAACTTAAATCCAGGAATCCTTGGACTGCATCCAGGCCATAAACTTATGCCCGTCCATAATAACCCGGCACCCTTCCGTCGTCTTATAGCACAAGAAGCCCGAGAAATGAGAGAAAAAGGATTATGCTATTACTGTGACGAGAAATTCACTAACGGACACTGCTGCCAATGTCCGCAACTTTTCATGATAGAAGAACCAATGGCAACTTCAACCTCAATGGAGGAAGGACCCACAGAAGAACTGTCCTCGTTTGAACCATTGCCTGAAATTTCTTTCCATGCAGTGGTTGGGACTGAGCATCCACAGACATTACGAGTAGTGGGCAGACTACAAAATAAGGAAGTAACCATCCTGGTGAATAGCGGAAGCACGCATAATTTCCTTGACCAAGCCATCGTGACAAAGTTTGGCCTCCCCATTGACAAAGATCAAACATTCCAAGTTATGTTAGCCAATCGAGATAAGATTATATGTAGTGGAAAATGTCTTGCCCTTACTGTCTATATCCAGAATCATCCAGTTAAAGCAGACTTCTATGTCTTGCTCGTGGCAGCCTGCTAATCTGTTTTAGGAGTACAATGGTTATCCACTTTGGGACCAATTGAAACATATTATAACAATCTGACAATGACCTTTCAACATGAAGGTAAGACAGTCACCTTCCAAGGTATGAAATGACCTAAGCTTGCTGCTTTGGATGAAAAAGAATTATCACACTTATATGACACTGGATTATTTTTCCAACTAACCCTCTGTGGAACCACTGATGCTACAAAAGAGTCCTCAATCGAGGACATCAATCAGTTACTTGCAGAATTCAGCCATGTATTTGCCACTCCAACTGGATTACCTCCCAATAGAACTCATGATCATCATATTCCTTTACTGCCAAATCAGGCTCCTGTCAATGTTCAACTGTACCGATATCCCTATTATCAAAAAACAGAGATTGAGAAGATAGTGAAAGAAATGATAGAATCAGGCCTTATCCGCCCCAGTAGCAGTCCCTACTTCTTGTAAAAAAGGCAGATGGTGGTTGGCTGTTTTGTGTTGATTACAGAGCTCTAAACACGGTCACTATCAAGGATAAGTACCCCATCCCTACCATAGACGAGTTACTCGATGAACTTCATGGAGCAAAATATTTTTCTAAATTGGACTTAAGGTCAGGATATCATCAAAATTGAGTTGATGAATCTGATATTCACAAAACGGCATTTAGAACTCATGACGGCCATTATGAATTTATTGTTATGCCATTTGGCCTGACCAACGCTCCATCCACTTTCCAGAGCTTAATGAACGATATTTTGAGGCCTTATTTGCGAAAGTTTATCCTAGTATTCTTTGATGATATACTTGTATACCGCAGAAATTGGACAGATCACTTGGGGCACCTTCGCATTCTTCTTTCTCTTTTATCTGAACATCTGTTATTTGCTAAACAATCAAAATGCTGCTTTGGAGTTTTGCAGGTCTCATATTTAGTCCATCTTATTTCCTCTGAAGGAGTGACAGTAGATCCTGATAAAATTCAAGCTGTGTTAGAATGGCCAATTCCAACCCCGGCCAGGGGAATAAGAGGTTTTCTAGGCCTTGCAAGATACTATAGAAAGTTCGTCAGTGGCTTTGGAGGACTTGCTGCACCCTTGACTACGTTGTTAACTAAGGAAGGATTTTCATGGACTTCCATAGCCGCCATGGCTTTCAACCAGCTGAAACAAGCATTATCATCAGCCCCAGTACTAAGGTTACCCGATTTCTCAAAACCCTTCATTGTAGAATGTGATGCTTATGGGGTTAGGTTGGGAGCAATTCTCTCACAGGAAGGACAACCCATAGCTTACTTCAGTGAAGCCCTTAAGCCTTCATTCCTGTCCCTTTCCACTTACGAAAAAGAGATGCTAGCTATTGTTAAGGCTGTCCGTAAGTGGCGTCCCTACCTAATTGGAAGACCTTTTATTATCTGCACAGACCAACAAAGTCTCAAGTTCCTCTTAGAACAACGTATAACTACTACAGCCCAAGGCCGATGGCTCCCAAAAATCATGGGTTATGACTACACCATCCAGTATAAGAAGGGACCAGAAAATCAAGGAGCAGATGCTCTTTCACGCAAAATGGAATTTGAATTCCTGGCAGTTTCTTCACCAGTATCGGATTAGTGGAAAACACTACAGCAGGAGGTTCTCAATGACTTGTATTATGGAAACTTGATGAATCCATGGTCAACCCACTCCCCACACCAGTATACTATTCATGACGGTATGTATTTCAAATAGGGCCGGATATTTTTGAGTCCAAATTCCAGTTTAATTATGACCATCGTAGCACACAACCATGGGGTCAGCAGTGGGGGGCCATTTTGATTTTCACAAAACTCTCAACAGGGTACGAGCCGCATTCATATGGCCAGGTATGAGAAACACCATCAAGAAGTTCATTCAAGAATGTGACATCTGCCAAAGGTGTAAGCATGATTCCATGTCCCGGCTTGCTTCAGCCACTCCCAGTACCAAAGAAGATATGGACCAACATATCTATGGATTTCATTGAAGGAATGCCTATCTCACAAGGAAAATCTGTGATAATGGTGGTAGTTGATCGCTTATCTAAGTATGCTCATTTCCTTCCTCTTCAGCACCCTTATACTGCAATCACAGTAGCAAAAATATTCATGAACGAAGTGGTGCGACTTCATGGAATACCCACTTCCATTGTAAGCGACAGAGACCGAGTTTTCCTCAGTTCATTTTGGAAAACTCTCTTCCAGTTACAAGGAACTTCCCTTTGCATGAGCTTTAGCTACCACCCTCAAACTAACGGACAAACTGAGGTTGTCAACCGTACTCTTGAGCAGTACCTCAGATGTTTCTCTAGTGATCATCCAAAAAAATGGCTTGACTGGCTTGCTTGGGCAGAATATAGTTACAACACATCCATTCATTCCTCTACTAAAGTTACCCCTTTTGAAGCTGTATATGGGATTTCTCCTTCCAATGTGTTATCATATATTCCTGGGACTACAAAGGTTCAGGCTGTTGATGAGTATCTGCGTACTCGTGAGGAGATTCTTGCAACTCTTAAACGTAATTTGCGCCTTGACCGAGACAAAATGAAATCCCAAGCAAACCGTCACTGTGGGGAAGTTGTATTTGAAGCTGGGGATTTCGTTTATCTCAAACTTCATCCTTATCGTCAGAAAAAGGTGGCTTTTCGTAGCTCTTTAAACATGGCACCTCGATTCTTTGGCCCCTTCAAAATCCTTGCTAGAGTTGGATCGGTTGCCTATAAGCTTGAGCTCCCTGCAAATTCTCATATTCATAATGTCTTTCATGTTAGTCTCCTCAGAAAGTCCCTCGCCCCAAATATTCCCATCATTAACACCTTTCCACCAATTTCGGATTCTTTTGAAGTCCTTCCACAGCCGGAGGCCATTCTCAACACTTGGGTAATCACCAAAGGTACTTATCGTCCCAAAACCGAGATCTTGATCAAATGGGTTGGTGCCCCTGTTGAAGATGCAACTTGGGAAAATCGCTGGTGCTTTGCATGCACTTACCCGGAATTTGTCCTTGAGGGCAAGGACATTGTAAGGGGGGAGGAATGATATGTTCAGTGGCGAGTCACGTGGGATCATATAAAGGAGAGAATGCCATGCAAACAGATGATGCCATGCAAATAGAGATCATGTCACCATGTGGACTCCGTCTTCTTTATAGGATTAACGTAGTTCCTTAGCTTTCGTGCCAACTGCTTGTACATAGTGGCCATTACCTTTATTTCAGTTTTATCTTTGTAACCGTCATCCAGACTTGTAACTGGTTTATAAATAGCCAGAGACAATTATGAATAAGTATGGAAATATTCACCCAAGTTCCCCTTTCTCTCTCATCTCTGTTTTCTTATCTTCTGATAGCACAAATTTCTTAACATGAGGCCTCCATGAAATGAACTTTGTTGTAACCATCCTTGCGTTTTAAGTGTTAATTCCTTTGCACTTCCAAAGTAAATCAATTTTTTTTTAAAAGTAATGCACCATGAATTCAACTTCCTAGTTAAACATGACACTAGTGGGTACCACAATGAGATATGGGCTTGATGCAAGCAATTATTCCAAAGAGATTTCCTAAGCCACCTCATCTCGATAGAAACATAGTTCTTTATTCGCGCCCCCTTTTTTTTCCTATTCCTCCACCCTTTGGTCTTATTGTTTGCCACAAACTAGGGGATACCTGACTTATTACTTTGTCCCCAACCTCTTCATATATGGCATCAGAAAGTTACCCGATTTTCATATTTTCTGTTCCACAATTAAGTGCCACTGACTGCTTCCCAATTGCTGCTACCTGATCTCGCAACTCCTCGTTATCCCTTAGGCTACGAACAATCTTCACTGGTATTTGTTTTCCCACTCTGTTTTCTGGACTAGAGGATGCCTCACTTCTGCTCAGTTGGTTTTCCACTCTTTCTTGTTCACCACTTTGAGTATTTTCCTCCTCTCAGCGTCATTTTGCTCTAGGTCTTCTACTTCCTTTTCAGCGCCTTCTTCCTCTGGGTCTTCTTCTTCAAGCCATTCCCTTTTGGCGTTATCTTCTCCGTCTCTTTCTGGTTCGTCACCTTCAAGCCCTCCCAAAGCGTCAAGTTTACTATTGATACACTCAATCTTAGCAAACACTTGATCCATCCGCTATTTGCGTTCCCAAAGTCGTTCCACTAGGGCTTCCATTTGAGTCACCCAGGCTTCCAGAGACGAGCATTTAGATGCGGCGTGTTTCACAGCAGCCCGAGCATATCCTCCATGCGTCGACAGCATGGTTCCTGCTCATACCAAAATTGATGCAAATAGACTGATATTCAATTACTGGAAGACTGGTATTACAAAGGGGGGCAAATCGAAGGTGAATCTCACACCAACGAAGTGTTCGAGAATTACAGAATCACTCTGTAACAGGAAAATAGCTCACCAAAGACGCTCTGAATACAACCTACACACCACGACACAAATAACCCTCCAAATCCAACGTGGAAATATCCTATGTGATGTGAAAAGGATTTTTCCAGCAAGGATTCCCTTTAGACGCTAACTAGGCTAACTATATTACACAACACATATCACCAAATAAACAAATTTATGGAAACGACACATAAATACAGATAAAGCTAAAACGACAGGACCCATAAGACTAAACGACATTGTCGTTTGCACCAGATATGAGTGTTATTGATGTCTGATCTAATGATAGCTTTAGATCCATGCTTATTTCCTGAATAAAAGAGCACCTGGAGCCAAAGGCTTGATGAAGTGTTGGGGCCAGTTACCCAAAATGCCAACTATTACAAGTGAAAGAATGAATAATTTAGTGATGTTTATCTGAGTAAACGGTTTAGAGGAATGCTCCTCTCACAAAATTCATGAGCTTTATTTTAATCAATCCTTACCAATCCCATTACATGGATTGATTAAGAATTTTTTTTGCGAGTTTTGTAAGATATCTTTGTTAGAGGACAATTCTTCAACGGTTTGTGTTTTTCTGGTTATACTTTTATGTCTAACCTACTGAGCTATAGGATTCAGGCTATGATTCTCTCTTTTTGGGTATTGGGTTATGGTTCTTATGCAGATCCAGCACTTGATGCCCTATCCCTTAAACTGCAGAATCTTCAGCTTCGGTTGAAATAGTCCAAAACTCCCAATTGAAAGAATGACCTCTACCAATAAACCCTCTGCTTACAATCTGTGTGACCTCAAAAGTGATCAGAAACCTTGCTTAGCCCCCTTTGGTCTGAGGGAGAATATTATCCGCATATTTAGAAGTTCTAATCTAGACTCTTTTCATTTGAATTGCAGAATGGGAAGCAAAGAAGACAAGTTGATTTTTGACCAGAGGGAGAATATTTTCTGCATATTTAGAGATTTCATGACTGGGTAATTGCAAATTTTACTTTTTTTGTTTTTTTTTTCTTTTTGGTATATACTTGAAAGTATAGATATATAAGCGATGGCCTTTGTAAGTTCTATCTTACCAAGCACATATAGATTAGATGCTTGCCTTGACTGACCCTTCGAAGTGGATTATTTTTGAGATATTGTATCGTTGGGAACTCCATCAGGACAGGAAGAAGTTTTCCTTCCCTTGCATGCTATCAAAAGTGAAAAATGAAGTGAAATAGCTGAAAGCATCCCTCCCTTCCCCCAAAGGGAAGAAAGAAAAAAGAGGAGGAAAACCATGTTTTGCTTATAACTTGCAGAGTTGCATTGTGCTGTAATTATTTGTGGAGTTACTAAAACAGCTTCAAATCAACAGTTAAGCCATGTCAAGATGCATACTGAACTAAATTGACCGAAGGAAGAATTTTTACATGTCCAGAAATATCATAATAATTTATACTACAGGGTTGCTGCTTTGCAGTTTGGATTGTTTAATAGAGTAATAGGATAAAAAGCATTAGAATAATTAGTTCTAAACATGCAATAACTGATCCTTACAACCGGGGATGGGGAGGCAGTAACAAAAAGGGAAGGAGGTGAGGTGGAAAAAATAAAATGGAAAATGCACTATGTAAAATTTATCACTGGAACCTGTCAAGGTATACACTAATGAGATAGACTCCTGATATCCAAATATGTTTTCACTTCACTTTTTTTTTCCCTTCTTTTGAATGACTTATTATGAGTGCTAGAATATCATTATATTGTTTTTTTTGTCGTATTATGTATTTGTATAATTTTATATTTCTCAACAGCTACCCTGTGGTAGGATTACAAAGATTGATGAGTTGGGAACTGCTGGAAACAGGCTGCTGATTGGCTTTCAACAAGCACTTGGTAATTTTACAAAATTATTACCATGTGTTTGTAGTCCAGGATAATAATTCTTGTTGAAATCTTCGTTGATGTTATAACTTTACTTTATCATATAGAGTTTATTCGAAGACCTCCTATAGATACGACTTCTGAATTACTTGACAAGATAATTGTAGCTAACAATACAAAGAGAGTTAAGTCATATCTCGAAGCTGGATGTAGGAACCCCCCTGATGGTGTCCAGAATGTGAGCAAGTGTAAGTGTCAGATATATTTGAAAAGTAAACCAAAAAGTTTTCTGTAAGAATATCAGCATTTCATGAATCTTCTTCTCTATTCAACAAAATGTAATTTGAGGTTTTTTTTTTTTTTTAATTTTTTTGCAATTTCATTATTTCATAATGAATAAATTCTGGAATGGCTATTATTATTTCATGAATTTCCAAAAAAACCTGTGTGTAAGTTTAGAAAAACTAGCCAAACTTTTCTTGACAAAAGTTCTCAATCAATTCTTCTATTTGCTTTGCATACATTTAATACATAGAATTTAAGCAAGGCAATATATTCAAGGTACATTTGGGTTTAAATATTTTGCTTGTATCTGTTTATTCTCTTTCCATTCTTCCTCTCTCTCTTTCTACCACTCCTGTTTCATATTCCTTCAAATTCTTTTAGGCAATTTTACCATCAACTATCTATATTTGATAAATTTTGAATGAGGTCAAAAGACTTATATTTTTCTTATGCTTGAACAGCATTACAGAATTTTGTCATCCATTTTCAACTAATCTGCTATGTCTTTGTTGTCCTGACTATAATAATTGTTTCAATGTGAAATATGTGCATACGGAAGTGAACACATGCAAACTTGGACTTCTTGACCAAATAAGCAAAGGTAAGGTCTCTTTTTTATGTGATTGATTACTTTCTGCTATATTCATAATAACACCGGCATTTGTTGAATATGTTTCTGCCTTTATGAATTAGTCAAGTATATCTTGCAGCCAAAGTAATCCTTAATGAACTTGAAGATCTTGTGGGTGATGTTACAAATTCTATACAAAGTATAGATGGAAATTTATTACCCCTTTCAGAACCGGATTCTGGTGATGAATTGAATGAACACGCATTCTATAATGATACGGTAAAAGTTTTATTTCTTGTTTTTGGAGATTTTTTAATGCAATTGCTATCTTTTTTTACCCATGCATACAAGGTTTTGTAGTTATGTATAATCTGTTATATCATATCCCTTTTTGTTTTCTGCTTACATATATCTCTGAATGGTCATAAGATTTTACTACTATCTGATACATCTCATTGTAAGTTTAGCAGTGATTACACATATTCCTTATAAATTAAATCTGTTACAGTGAACTTGTTAAACCCCCCCCCCCCCCCCCCACCCCCCCCACCCACAAAGTGATGAAGTAGAAATAATTGTGGGATGAAACTCATCTGTTTGCAATGCCAGAGCCTCCTTTTTCTCTGCTTTGTCCGGATGTTATATCATAAATGTCTTCATTAGATTCTTGCACCATTTACATGCTCTTCTTGATGAAGATGTGATCATGACATTCCAGCTCACTCTAGAATACTGACTATCTCTGTCAGGCAGAAATAGCTTTGTCTCATTCTCAAAATACTGATGTCACACAATTAGCTGCCCTCATGGGTATCGTATACAGTATGGTGAAGCAAGACCATTTGATGCAGGTAATGAACTCTTTTTAATTTTCCAATCATAGTCAAATGAAGAACCTTTAAAATTGCCCTTTCTGTTGCAGGAAAGGATCATTTCGGCTTTAAATCTCAAGTCATCATCAGGAGAACTAGAAAGCTACTGCCTAATGTGGTCCTTGCGTCCCTTTATAAATGATGACATCATGCATCAGGCTTGGAAACTTATTCCCTGAATTGTCTTTTGTTGCTAATTGCACAATATCATTTATCTTTAAGTTTTTTTTCTATATGAAATTACGTACAGTTAGCATTTATTATGCTTTAAGAGCACAATTTTTTTTTCAATGAAAATTTTCATCTGATTCAATTTGGATGGGCCGCATCATATTATGAAGTCAGCAAATGTTCATCCCAAGGCCAAAAGAGATAATAATAATTTCTTGTCCAACAATTTATTTAAGAATAATTTGATGCAGATGATGTGTTATAAAATTTATTTTTAACTTTAAATAATTTTAAAATGGTAAAGTAAAAATAAAATATGATGAGGTATGGTTCTGAAATATGAACTTAAAAAAAGAGAAACTCTGCTGTTGAAGAGGCAAAGGAGAAGCCAATGTGACCATGAGATGAATTCATGTGCTATATTTGCATGACCTTAAAACAGGACTCCCACCTAAATCCATTGAAGATATTGATGCTCATTGCTCCTACAGCATTCAAGTAGTGACAAACCTCTAAAATTGGATAAGTTTTTATGTTGAACAGCAGTGATTTTATCCAAACAACCCAAATCTCTTATCTGCTAAATTGTACAATCTCCTTTCATTTCTATATTGTACACTACCATTTGAAAGCAAACCAGATTTGGTGGTCTCCTCGTTTGAGTTGGAGTTTGAATTTTCTCGGACGATAGCAATCGCCATGGCTGTCCCACATGAGCCATGAGCATTAAGAAACAAACCTTTTAGCTTCCCTACCAACTTCTATTAATTGGTCTCTTCGTTTTGGTTTTATTTTTTAAGCAGCGACCAGGGAGGGCAGCATGCAACAAGAAAAGGCCTAAACCTAATATGCTTAAATATTACAAATCACTTGAACGACAGGACTTGAGTGTCCCAAATTCCAAATAATTAAGTATTATTTTTTAATTTGATATCTGTCTTCAAAAAACATTAAATTCTTCAACTTCAACATATTTTAGTCAAATATCTCGAGGATTGAATTTAAAATTAATTCAATTGTTAAAACTTGGAACATCAAAGAAAAATGTGTCCTCACCAAAAGAAAAAGAATAATGTGTAGTTTTATACCCGCAATATGGTTTACAGCATCCAAAGTCAACCTTAATTTCTTTAACTGAAGTTGCTTGTTCGGTTGAATTTTAGAATAATGGATAGTGGACTTCACATTTTTTGTTCTTTTTAATAATTTCAATGATGGAGCAGAAGGTGAAAAGTGAAGAGAAAGGGTCTAAGGCCAGGCATTTGAAATGTAGAAATTGAATTTTATTAATCAGAAAAGTAGAATTCTGATCCAACATAAACCACTCTACATCAAGATTGAAATTAGCCAACCCTAAAATTAGTCTAAGCAACTCTTATTCTACCATTCCAATACACCTCGATCCTTAGCTCCTATTGTATTCAGTCTCCTCCTTATTAGAAGATTGGACCGGCTGCGAGAATCTCCTCTGTCAGCTTGCTGTCCTTGCCAATCTTGTGGCTGGTGAAGGTCTCGAAATTCTTCTTGAACAACCCACCCAGCTTCAACAGTGTCTCCTTGTGGGCCTTCTTGTCAGACCACTGTAATCCAACAAAAGAACCAATGTTAAAAGACCCTCCGAATGGAAAAGGGTAGAGAGGAAAGAAACTATATCAGATAAGAAAACTAACTGTGTTCACAGGATCCAGAATTTCTGATGGAACTCCATCCACTTTGGTAGGGATCTCAAGCCCAAAAATCTCTGTCTTTTTGTATTCTGCCTTCAAGAGGCTTCCAGAGTGAATAGCATCAATGATTTTTCTTGTGTAAGCGAGTTTAAGGCGGCTACCATAACCATAACTGCAGGTTGGCAGAGGCAGAAACATGGTTTCAGATTTTGCAGAATACTTTCTATTTCAATGACAAAAACTTAAACCTTTTGAACGTTAACAGCATACCTCCCACCGGACCATCCAGTGTTAACAAGCCATCCGGTAGCGCCATGTTTCTGCATCTTTTCAGCGAGCATGGCTGCATATCTTGTAGGATGAAGCATTATAAATGCTGCACCAAAGCAAGCTGAAAATGTTGCTGTCGGCTCCTTTATGCCATCCTCTGTCCCAGCAACCTTTAATTATAATATCAAAAAGCAAATATTTAGTAAGTAATATAAATTTTTTCTTTTTCTTTTTTTTTTTTAAGGTTATGACTCTGAAAAAATTACCAAAGCAGTATATCCGCTAATGAAATGATACATGGTCTGTGCCAAATTTAGCTTGCTAACAGGTGGGAGCACACCAAATGCATCACAGGCCAAAAGAATGACATTCTTCGGGTGAGGGCCAACACATGGTAACTTTACATTTGGAATGTACTCAATTGGATAAGCTGCACGTGTATTTTCTGCATAAGAAAAAATAAATATTATCAGCCTCTTTGTTTTGAAATTCATGATCATAATCAACATTTACTTATACAATGAAAGAGTTTGCGCTGCAGAAACTATTTACCTGTAACAGATTTGTCAAAGTAATCAACCTCCCTTGTATGCTCATCAAACACCACGTTCTCCAAAACTGATATATTATATGAAAAAATATATATCAGAGTATGTTCAGAGGAGGAGGAAGTCAGATATGAGAAAATGTTAATGCGATCTTTGATTATTACCTGTGCCAAACTTGATAGCATTCCAGATATCAGGTTCTTTCTCGCCGGAGAGATCAATACATTTGGCATAGCAACCTCCTTCGATATTGGAGACACCAGTCTCACTCCAGCAGTGTTCATCATCTCCAATTAAATACCTATTGTGATCCGTCGAAAGAGTGGTCTTTCCGGTACCTAATAAAGGGAAAAAAGAACAATGAAAACATATCCAAAAATGGTAGCATTTATAGTAACAAGAACTCCAGTATGGCTAGAGAGGAGTAAGAAGGAACCTATCCACATACCTGAGAGTCCAAAGAAGAGAGCAACATCTCCCTCTTTGCCCATATTGCAGCCAGAATGCAGAGACAGGATTTGACGCTTAGGCATGAGATAATGCATAAGACTGAAAAGACCTTTCTTCATTTCCCCAGCGTACTGGGTGCCGAGGATGACCATTTCCCTCCTAGCAAGATTAATATCCACACTAGTCGAGGACGTCATGTAGTGGGTATAACGATTGCAGGGGAACTGTCCAGCGTTGTAAATAGTGAAGTCTGGAGTTCCGAAATTCTCCAGCTCCTCAGGAGTGGGTCGGATGCACCTGCCACCCACCCAGTTATATGATTACACCAACAACAAAAAATACTGTTGGTAATTGTTAATTATTATGATCTCACGTTTTACTTACATGTTATGCATAAACAGTGAATGGTAAGCTCTGGCAGAGACAATCCGAACTTTGATTCTGTTCTCCTTGTCCCAGTTCAAGAATTGGTCATTGACAAAGACCTTGTCCAAGGAGTTCAAGTAATCCACAGCCCTTTCTCTGTTCACTAAGAAACTGTGCTCGTCCATCTCAATGTTAGGGGAACCCCTTCAAAGCACAATACGTACATATATGTTCAGTACAAAAAGGGAACATGGAGAAGCAAATCGGATGCTGATTTGTAAAAAATGCAGAGAGGATACTCACTTTCCCCACCAAAGCTCAGCCTCAGTAACACTATCCTTGACAACGCGCTTATCTCTTGGAGCACGACCAGTCTTGGCCCCAGAAAGTGTTGCCAAGGCTCCAGTGGACGTCATGAAAGATCCTCTCTCGTGCTTAATGGCCTGCTCGTATAGTTCTGCATGCACCAAATCCAAACCCAAGAAAGTTATATAATACACATTAATAAGTTGAATATATATTAATTAATAACATTTATATATCTTTGAATCATTGCACCTGCTGGGGAAAGGTTGTAGAGCACATGAGTAAATTTTAAGGCACTGTCGCTGACGGCAATGGTAGGAGCAGTGACGTGGTATGCCACGGGTTCAACCTTTGTGGCTTCCGACTTCGAAACATTAGCTGGGTCTCCCTTCACCACCTTGGGTCCAGATTCTCTCGTCAGCGAAGCCAGAGATGCACTGTTTCAGCAATGTACAAAACACAAGAATGTTTGAGAAAAATAAGGAAAGCGACTAAGGCGCACAAATTAAGATTTCTAAGCAGCCTAGCCCATGACGATGATCCTATATAATAGACCTGATGGACTGGAGCTGCTGTTTCTGGCGCACTTCTTCGGAAAGGTTGGAAAGGGCACCCTGACTCCCTTTGCCGGGAGTGGAGGGTGCGGACCTCTTCTTCTGCATGGAGTGAAGTTCATCAATGGTCTGAGCCCTCACGGTAGGAGAAGTATCGTCAGAGTAAACCCCGTCCACTTTCTTCTGCGTGTGAATCTTTGGCAGACCGTTCTGTGAGTTCAACGCCATCTTCGTATCTGCAACAATGCAAATCAATCTGTGAGTCAAACTCCAGAGTAGGTGCTCTTTTGCATGGTTCAAGATCAAAACAACTTATGACCACCTTAAAATTTTAACTAAACACAATTCAATAAATCAAATACAAATGAAAAGAGGAACGAACCACAGACTTGGAGCCGGATGCCTAAAGGATGGAAGTTAAAAGCCAAAAGCTAATGAGAAACAAAGGAAACAGCTTGGTAAGTGATGGGAGAAAATGGAACGTAGAGGTGCCCCTTTTAAAGGGTTCAGTGGCCTCCCCTCTTCTTAACCAGTGTTGAGTTTAATCATGGTTCAATCCTATCAGTCAGGGTCAAACTCCGAAAAGAAGAATTCCAAAATCCACCATCCTAGCAGCGGAGTCCTGGATTCCTGTTATCCTCGTATCCACCCTATCTAATCGTACGCGCTTGCCTATCGTGTTGCCATGTAAGCATTATTTTCTCTTCTTCTTTTTTCTTTATCTTTTTCACAAGGATTAAAGACAGCTGATTGGCTCATAATGCATAAGATTAGGTGGTGAAATAAGCAGCCTTTTTTTTTCCTCAATGAAAATTATTCCAAATGGGAAAGATTATAGAAAGTGCTTAGTAGAAAAAACTCAGATTCAGCTCCCAAATTCCTGCATAGTTATAGGGAATATCTCAGTCGTTTAACCTCCCAAATAATATTGAAAGAAAAAATATTATCAAATTTAGATTTACCGTAAACTTCATTCATACCTAATAATTTTACATAATAATATATTAAATTTATTATTTTAAAATGAATTTTATTTGAAAAACTGTTACAAATAAAATTTACGATAGATTTAATTTTTCAACGTGTAGAATCTTGAAGGTACATCTTGGGTGGATTTTATTGCGACGTGGCATCATGTGCCGAAATCTACTAAAGCTCTTCTAAGTTTAGCACAGGTGAAAATAAATTAGTTGTTACGATATCACGATATTTTCATCGATATTTTTTTATTTATCACGTGACGGAATTAAAATGATGAGAACATTATACAACCGTATATTATCGTCTGGTCCCTACAGACCGACAAACGAGAAAAGCAAGAGCTCATGGCTCATTCAGCAATTGTAATTTTATGTGAAAAAAAAGTGAGATAATTATATAGTTATAAATTTTTAATAGATTAAGTGAAAAAGAATAGTCATATAAAATGTTAAAGATAAGATTTATTAAAAGATTAATTGGCCTAGACTTGTAACTACTTCTCCTTTATTTAATGTACTAAAATTTATGTCAAGATTTACACCCAAATTTGTCAACATAATATGGTACCAACTATTGTGTCCAAGATGAACTCTTCTTTTAGATGAAAGGCATCATCAATTTAATCAGACGGTCGAAAACATCAAAGAATCCGGATTGATATCCAATGAATTTGAGTCCATAACCACATATGTGCTTTAACTTTAAGTATCTTTTATATGTTATTTTTTAGTTAATAAACGATGCTTTTATGATTAATCTTATTTATAAGTTATTTTTAGTATATATATATATATATATATATAT
>JASKGM010079955.1:0-14803 GCA_034509205.1 Ceratonia siliqua | reverse complement strand
ATATATATATATATATATATATATATATATAGTGTTACAGCCACCCTTACTTTTTGATTGTTTTTTACTCTTTTTTTTTTTGGAATTAATGAGATGTTTCTTATATCATTTTTTTTAATTTTCAAATTTATTATATTGTTCATTCAACAGTAATTTTTAGACTAATGTTTTTCTAAAGTAAAAAATTCTAGAAAAAATTTAAAAATATTTCAACAAATTTCCAAAAAGATATGTGATATAAGAAACATCCCATTAATATTAAAATAAGAAAAAGCCAAAAATCCTCAAAAAATAACACACACACACACATATATATATGGGATAGCTATTTGGTCAACAATATTTACATTTTTATTTTGTATTTAAAAAATTTTGTTTCTTTAAACAATATAATAAATACAAGAATATTTTGGTCATTTTATTTGAATGATATAATAAATACATGATTATTTTAGTTATTTCCTCATAAAATAAATGTCCTAAATGCCCTTGCTTTTACCTTTAAAATGAAATGGCCAAAATATCTTTACATTTATTGTGACTTTTAAAGTGTTAAGTGTAAAGATCATGCTAACTAGGCTTGTTTCTATTATGATTATTAGGGTTATAGTTAGGAAGTTCGAAGTCCTGTTGGTATACTATTATTTATGTATGTGCTATAAATACACTTGTAACTTTCTTCTGTTTAGCAGTTGAATGCATAATAAACTTTTCTCTCTTATTCTCTTATGTTTCTTTCCTCTCTTCTGGTTCTTCTTGTTTCTTAACAAAGTAGTATCAGGGCAAAATTGATCCATGGAGAATCTATCCACAAATCTCGCTTAATTTCCAAATCGCTACTCGATCTCCAATGCTCTAAAACCCAGTCCTGTTACCTTTTCTCGTTACAATTATGTCAAACTCAAGAATGACAATTATCTGCTATGGAAGTACCAAGTACAGCGATATGTGGCCACGACCTAAGCAAGTACAACCAAGGATCGTCACTCGTTCTGCCGAGATTTGTATCTTGGCCACAACTTAAGTACACTGAAGGTCATCACTCGTTCAACTTAAGATGAAGCAAACGAAATCACAAATCAAGAACACCTGCACTAGCAGCAAAAAGATCAATTGCTTGTTTCTTGGTTGTTGTCTTTGATGTCAGAATCACTACTCACGAGAATGGTAGGGTGCAGAGCAGCCATAAAAATTTGGTAGCAAGTTGATCTTCACTTTGCATCACAAACCAAAGCCAAGGTGAGGCAATTCAAGTCCTAACTTCACAGCATCAACAAAGGATATTCCACAATTAGTGAATATCTATAAAAAGTCAAGAAATGTATAGATTCCTTACTGTCCATAGGTCATCCTTTAATTGAAAGTGACCACTTGGAATCCATGGCCTACCAGATGAATATGACACTTTCATCACCTCGGCACTCATGAGGTCTGATCCATACACTATAGAAATGATAGGGTTTCTGCTAACTGCACAGGAAAATTGTAACACCTTTTATAGCCAAAACCTTTTCTTACCCAATTTTTCTTTTAAGAAATTTGATCTAATCTAAATTACATTGATTTAGAAGTTAATGTTGCATATTTTATTGAGAATTTAAAACAAAAAAAAAATTAAATGAATATGGTATTTTGGGTATATTAGAAAATCTCATTTTCTTTCAGTGAACAATATGTTTTTTCTATAAACTAAGCTTAAACTTCTCTTGTTTAAAAACAACAAATAAGTAGCAAGTCAAACAAATTTGGTTTATATATTGTAAGTAAAGTTAAAATTTTCTGGTTCTATACTGGTCTTCATTTTAGATATTTTGTTGCACACTTCCCTTACAAATTTTAGACTTTTTATGCAATTACGTGGCTGAATTTTGGAAGCTTACGGCTGGGATATGTCTTAGGCATTTTTAAACCATTTCTTTAGACCAATGACGTAGTCACCTTAGAGAAACTTTGAGTGAGATATTCCTTCCCTCACTTGGAAAAACCCCTTGCAAAATATGAGTCCCAACCAAGTGTTTGCTGTCCAAAAACTTCGGTGCTGTTTGTTTTAGTTTTTAAAAAAGTTTTTTTTTTGTTTTTTTGTTCTGCGAGAAAAAAAAATTCGTTTACGTGACTGTTTTTATCAGTTGTTTTTAAAAACTGTTTTCGAAAACAGTAACTAGAAAACAAAAAAACAAAAACAATTTTTTTTATGTTTTGGCTAGTTTTCTTCATCTGTTTTCTAAAAAAACACAAAAAATAACTGATGAAATTTTTTTTACCCAAACAATTTTTTTGTTTTTTTGTTCTATAAAACTATTTTTTAGAGTTGTTTTCAAAAATTATTTTTAAAAATAATAAAACAAAAACCGTTCCAAACAGCCCCTTCATTTCCTTGCCTCCTTCAACGCTCGACTACTGTGACTATCCTAAATTGCTGGGAGAAGCTGCACTATTTTATTGTTCAGCTGCTGCATCTCCTTCTTCTCTTGTGTGCCACTGACTTCCACCATGGTTCATTTGGTTAAGGGTGGATTTACGTTCTAGGTTTTTCTCATTTTCATCATTCCCAAGTTTTTCAGTCGGCCAAGTTGTCTATTTGTAACAGATGAGTGTTGGCTATGAGCGGTGACTTGCTGCCAAAATTATGCAGATTAGGTAGTATTTTCAGTGCTTCCTCTTCCATTTTTCTGCTTCTATTATTTTATTTCCTTCGTTCTTGCCCATTTGGTTCTACTACTACCAAACTAGAAATTTTATGAAGGATATGCTTCATTGAAGCATTATTATTTTTATTTAAAGTTGAGAACAACTAAGTCAGTGGATAAATCATGTAACCTGATTATTTGCTGATGAGTTATAAAAAAAGTAAAAATGAAACTTTGAGAATATACAGATATAAATATATTATGGTCCACTAACATTTTTGAAGGTATGATAGTAAGTGAAGACTTATATATTTTTGTATTTATGATATCATTAACTCATTTAATTCTTTTAGCATCTAGTCTTTAAGGATGCTTTTACTAAATACTAATAATGAAATGCCATTAAAGTATATTAAGTGCATGAAGATAATTAAGGATTTTTTACAAATCTGATTATAGTTTCAAGGCACCTCAGCATGGTGGTAGTGAGTTGTACTTCAAATTACTTCTCATAATGAATTGTAAAGTTTGAGTTCTTGAAATCCTTGAAGAGAAAAGTAAGGTAATTAGAAAATGTACCTTGAAGGTATTATGATTAATTGGTAAGGAAATTGAAAGAATATTATGAAAGTAGTTAGGGATAATACAATTTGATATCTTTAAATTGGTGGAGTTAGTTTATGCTAGGATCCGTGTTTTAAACTGTGGTAGAATCATTAGGTACACCTAGGTCATAGCCTTTATCAGTTGAGTGTGTCTTGCTAGAGCATTGGTTTCTCCACTCCCTTTTGGTTGAGTGTGTCCTGGAGGTTGAGTGTAGAACCATTCTTTCTTAAACTCCTTAGTCGAGAGTGTCCCAGAGGAGTTTGAAAGTTTCTTCCAGTAGAGAGAGTCCCGAAAGTGGGAACTTTGACTCCCTCTCTAGTTGAACCGGTGCTGGAGATGGATAGTTGGGTTCTCAGTTTAGGTTCTCCCATGAAGCTTTAATGGATCCTAGTAAATGTGAATTTGGTTTAATTTAAATAAATTAATTATGGAAATACTAAAGCTTACGGTTATAACCATAAAGATTTGTGTTAATTAACTATTACATTCTTACTAATGAAATTTATGGCTATCATTCTTCATTGATTTTATTTTCACTATATATTTATACTGCTTCCTAGATGAACATGTTATTTTACCTTATTATACATTGCCAGTTTATTATTAATTATAATACCTTATTTATTTTACTCTACCTAACGTAGCCAATTTCTTAATTCTTTATTAAAATATGTTTGTAAGGATTCTGTGAGGCCAAGTTATCCTTTGGTGAGTTCCCTTCACTGAGTCCTTCAATTCATCCCTTTTCTTTTACATTTTTTTTTCAGATCAGGCTGCTAGTGTTCCATCTTCTACATATCTCATACCATCAAAGCGTGCTAACTGAGATTGGTAGGCACTCTATTGTTGAAGTGAACTATACATAGGGATTGATTAGACATGCTAGATAGGAATTCTGCATATTGTCTTCTGGGGTTGTAAAAGTCTTGAGATTAGCATCTATTTTGTTATGGACGTGTTGTATGTAACTTATAGTGCTACAAGTGGATGTTTGGCCATATAGGCTATGTGAATGGTATGTTAGTCTGATGGTTTTGGTGGGTCTCATTTTGGAAGAGGCAGTCCAAGAGAAGGTTTTTCACAAGGAAGAGGCTAACAAGCTAGCAGGGCAGAGGTAGAGGTGAAGGGGGCACAAAGCCACAATGCCAAGTTTGTGGCAAATATGGCCACAAAGCCTTGATTTACTATCATAAGTTTAACTAATCCTATAAGGCTCACAGAAACACCCATTTTCTCAACAAAATCCAAGTTCAGCACCTGCACAATAGTTTTACCCCCAGTAAAGACCTCACCAGAGTTACAGAGCACCAACTTCAATGAAAGCAAAGCTGGCTACACCAAAAATCCTTTATGATCCATCCTGGTATGCAGATTCTGGTGCAACCAATCACCGCACTCTATATCCTGAAAACTTGATGAACAAGGATGCATACAATGGAAATGATCATATACACATGGCAATGGACAAAGTTTGCACATTCAAAATGTTGGATAGTCATTGGTTCATTCAATCTTCAATTCCTTTTTTCTTACACTTAACAATATGTTACATGTTCCTTTAATCACCAACAACCTGCTGAGTGTATCTAAATTTTCCCATGATAATAATGTTTTCTTTGAATTTCAACCAACTTTTTTTTTTCGTTAAACACTATGCTACCAAGGCAACTCTCTTGCAAGGCCAACTTAGAAATTGACTCTATGTTTTTGACAATTGCAAGCCCTTCCACCTTCAAGAACATGGACTCACACGTTTCATTTCCTTCCTCTAGTAGTAAAAGTGTAAATAATGCTCAAATTTTAGGGCAATCTACTTGTATTCAACCCACATTTTCAAAATTTTAGACTTGGCATGGCAAGGCCATCTTCCTCAATTACTATAAAGCAAGTAGCACAAACATGTAATTTTCCTTAATTCAATAAAGAAAAATTTAGTTTGTTCAGCTTGTTATCTTGCAAAGTCACATAAATTTCATTTCTAATGTGCAAATTTTAATATGATCGCTCAAGTGCACGAATCACTAATAGTATAATGATAAGTTTACCCAAAGGTTGGAATTCTAGTGGTTTAAATCCTTATTTGATTTCTTTAAAATACTAAATTTAAAAAACAATAAAGATAAAACAAAACAAAACAAAACAAAACAAATTAAATTTCTAAACACTCTAACCAAATAATTAAAAATGCTCAAAATAAATTAATTAAACTTACTAAACTAAAGGATGCAAAAAATAATAATTGAAGAATTAAATCCTAAGGAATCAAATGGGGGTTTAGCTAACTAACCAATTTTGTATTGGGTTATTAGGTGAATTAAAAAATTATTTCTAATCTAAGATTATTGGTTTCTTCCACTAAGGCTAGAGAATCTAGATGATCATGACTAACTCCCACTTGTAATTAACTAATTAATTTCCTTGATGTGAGTCATTACTTAATTAATTAGATTAAGTGCAAGGAAAACACACAACAGTATAAGAACTTAGTGATTTTCTCGCATAATTTCTCACAGACAAAAAATCCATGAGAATTTATGATGGAAATCTCAGATATTCTCAAGGGTATCTTGCTGGATGGATTTTTGTGCAATTTGCTCGTGGTTCATGTGTCCATGAGAAAATTCCATGAGAACTCCATGAGAGATCCTTGAGAAAAAAGCACCAACATATTCTCCTGGATAGTTATCCATGTGAAATTTATTCAGATGTTACTCATAGACTGAGGTCCATAGAGAAGAAACACACCAATATGGTGGGAACTTAGCAAGATGATATTCTCACAGATATCTATTGGTGAGAAACATCTTCATAAATGAAACACACTATTTTTGGGGAGTTTCTCATTGACGTAGTTCATGAAAAATGTTTCTAATGGAATAGTTCCATAAGAAAGTCCGTCAGAAATTTGAATCTCTCATAAACAGAATTCATGAGAAATTTCATAAGAAATGTGCAATTAATTGTGATGAGAAGAAAAAGAAAAGAAAAGGAAACTGAAATGTTACAATTGTTCAAAGAATTACCATTTTTTATGGAGAATATCAATTTTGAGCTAAATGGCTAAATTAGAAGTTAGAGAACTAGAGATTCCTTATATACATTGGCAATGTGCATTTGTAATTTTAAAGTATAGTGAACACAAATTGCTTTATTAAAAAATTATTATAGGTAATGACTTGTCGTTCTAGCTTCTAACAATATTTTTTTATTTTAAATATTTAAAAATTTGATGTTTGAAGTTTGATTTTTATCCTACCTATTTTAAATATCCAACTGAAACTACAAGGAGTGGAAAGGTAAAGCCTGAGAATAATGTTTCAAAATTCAAAAGAAAAAAAAAGAAAAAATAGTGGAAGGTGTCAAAACTTACACACAAAAATAATGAGATTTAATACATGTTCCCTCCGTTGGACCATTTAAATCGGATGATGTAATTCTTAAAACTCAAAAGACATGGAAATCTGTGTGGTCTCTCAAAACCAAATCCCTAAATTCATTTCATTTGGTTCACGTAACTATCAGTAGCACTAACAACATCACCAACCATTTCTCTTCATCTCAACAATGGCCCAAACCAAGAAAACGGCCCTTAAGTTTACTGGCAATAAGGCCCCTCGCAAGCAACTTGCTACTAAAGCTACTCGAAAATTAGCTCCAGCCACCAGTGGTGTTAAGAAACCCCACTGCTTCAAGCTTGGAACTGTGGCTTTGAGAGAGATTATGAAGTATTAGAAGAGCACTGAGCTTCTAATTCGGAAGCTCCCATTTTAGCGCTTGGTTGATGAAATTGTTTAGCATTTTAAAATTGATTTGAGGTTCTAGAGCAATGTTGTGGCCTACTTAGCAGGGTTGTTCGAAGACACTAACTTATGTGCAATCCATGCGAAGAGGATGACAATTATATCTAAGGACATTCAACTTTCTCGTAGAATTAGAGGTGAAAAGGCTTAGTGGATGCTTCAATTTGAATGCCTTTTTCTTACTTTCTATTTTTTTAGGATGCTCACTAGACTAGATGTCACAACGTGACGGCCGGTAAAAAGCCATCATTTTATGACTTTGGGCGCGTAAGGGAAAACACAGAGAAAATGGGAATCACCACCAATTAATTAGAAGGATAATTGGGATCCTTAAAAAAAGAATGAAAACTGGCCCTCAGAACTAGAGGAAGGGTTCAGGAGTCTAATTATGCGTAGGGAAGATGTTAGGCACCTTACAATGTCCATCCTTGAGGACGATTACCCTAAATTGTTTATGCTTAAAGAATTTTAACTTATTTAAATTACTCCTTTTTATTAATAAAATAATAATGGACAGAGATGGAGAAATAAATAACTAGACCTGCCTTACCAAGTAAGTGCCTACGTACCCCGAAAGGGATTAAGGTCAACGTAGTTCGAAATATTTGGATAAGTCGATTAGGTGAGATGTATGATCTCAGACTGGATAATGTTAGGACATTAGGGAAATATAAAATTTCACCTAAAGCCTGAAAAATGAAATAGGAATGGAACATTGGGAAGAATATACGTCCACTGAATGCTTGAGAAAAATTGAGACTTTGGGAAAATAAAATTTCACTAAAAGTCTAAAAAAGAAATAAGAGTGACCTTGGGGAAGATGAATTTCCATTGAAAGTCTGTAAGATTTATGACGTCGGGAAGTATGCAACTCCACTAAATACCACAAAGATTAGGACTTTAGAGAAGTTTAAACTTCTACTAAATGTCCTTTAAACGTCCACAATTGAAATGAAAATAGTAATTTTTATTATCCTTTAATTAAATTTAATGTTTTTTTCAATTTATGTGACAAACTGAAATCTCTGAAAAAAAAGGGTAAGAATGAAATCCCCAAAAAAAGTATCTAGGTCAAAATAGAATTCTTAGGAATATTGGGTTTAAAACAAGATTATTAAAAATAAGGGGACCAAAATGAGATTTATTAAAAATAATGGGGCAAAAATGAATTTTATGCCAAATAAAGGAGCCAAAGTATAATTTATGGAAATAGTGGGTCAAAATATAATTTATACAAATAAAGGGGCCAAAATATAGTTTATATAAATAAAGGGGGCAAAATGTAATTTTTGTAAATAATGTGGTCAAAATGTAATTACTAAAAGTAATGGGGTCAAAATGATTTATGCAAAATATAAGGGTTAGAAGGGTACTTATCAAAATTGTTAAAGCAAAATAGCAAAACTCATTCTTGGCTAAGATAATTGATAAGAATATTCAACTTTTATTTTGAAAATGCTTGATAAGTCCATTAGGCCTATTTTGGAGTATTGGGCTTTGAACCCATACTTTGAAATTGATTTTTTAATTAAACCATTGAAGCCTTATATTAATTTTATTGGGCCCTTGAAGCCCTTCATTAACTATTGGATTTTCCATTAACTTGGGCTTTTGAAATCTATTTTAATTAACAATGCCTAATATTAAAGAAGGTAAACTATCATCCAAACAAAGAGTAAGACATGAGAGATGGCCTTAATACTCACAAATGGGTTCAAAGGAACCCTTACCCATAACCCAAAATGAGGACTCGCACTTATCACCATAAATCAAGCATAATCTAACATCTAGGTAACTTGATTGTAGAGCCAACTTTGCTTTCATCTATTATCATCTTAAAGAGCAGCAACTTAACCATGTAAGCAGTTTTAAGATACCACCCTTAATAAGACTCACCTCAAATATAAACCCACAGGTTCATCATTTTAAGAAGAAATAACAGTTTTGAATTCTGAATTGCTTTTGGTAAAGGGTGAAATCCAATTTTGTAAAATCAATTCCTAATACAAATCTAATCACTTCATCTAAAGTCACGGGTAAATGGGCACTAGAGTGACTTTGCCACAATGAAGATAGATTTCATCATATAAACAAAACCCATGCATTCGTAAGTACTGCCCATAGGGATAATCAGCTAGTAATGACACTCAAGATTAAATGCATTAGCAGTATGGTATTGGGACTCAAACGAAACTGAAATGAATTTAACAAATAAACTAGTTCCCTCACAATGAATTCAGGTTTGAACTTTCAAGAAAAACAATCCATAAAGGTCGAATTTTCCAAACTCTCAATAGGGTGCCTAAGTAGAAATGACAATTAAATCAGAATGACAATGAAGTTCTCTATTTGAACCCAGAAAATACAGTAAATTCAAACCAAAGTCCCTTCTTAAACTATGATCATACAGAACCCGAATTTAACTCACTATCATAACCATAAGTCAAAGAATTAAATTTGTTCTACCAAATAACCATAGTATACAGATTTTAATCAACATGTAAAACACTGGTAGCATATGTATTTATCAGAAACAATTTCATCCTACTAGGAACACGATCAACAGGGGAGAATCTATTTTCTAGATGAAGCGTACCTCTCTGTAAATTTTGAATCACCACAGCACTATTTTTTCCTTCCCCCAAGCTGAAAATAAACCACTAAAGCTTATTCCTCTCCTTTTTCCACTCTCGATTTTCTCTCTGTCTCAAAGGCTCTTGGTTCCCTCTCTATTTCAGCAACTCCTCCTTCGCTTTTGATTGATGTCCTCTGATTTGTTGTCCTCTTTTCTTTTGTAGCCAACAAACCAAATCAAATCCCTTCCCCCACGGTGTAATTCAAACCACAATATCTCTGCTTTCCTTTTTGCTCTCGTTGACGTCCTTTTTGGTTTCCCCTTTGAAGGTGAAGAAGAGAAATTTATCGGTGATTTAGAGAAAGAAGTGGGAAAGACTTGTGGCTGTTCATCAGGAAAGATAGTGGGATGACAGAGGGGACGAGTGTTGCAGCGTGAAGTAGAGAGAAAATGGAGCAGAGGTAAGGGGAACTAGGGAGATAAGGCTCAATTTAGGGATTCGGGTTAAGAGTGTGACCGGGTCGTGGGCTTGGAGCGCAGGTGAACCGGTTTGGAGGTGTGTTGGGTTGTCTGGTTTGGGATTGTTGGGCTGCCTGGTTTGGAGGTGTGTTGGACCTTTTTTGGCTGGAAAAAAATGGTTTGGGCTTTCTCTTCTTTTTCCCTTTTTTTGGTTATCTTTTTCCCTTTTTTTTTATTAATAGTTTTTTTCTTTATTTTTCTTTATTTTTTATTTTTTTCTTTTATATATATATATATATATTTTTTTTTTGAAATTGTTACCATATATCATTTTGCTTTCTTTTTTGTAATTTCTCCATTGTTCCTATTTTTATCTCTTTTTCTTTTCATTTCTATTGTTTAATTATTATTTTTTGAATTTTTCTATTTAATTTTGTCATTTTTCTATTGAGAGGAATTTATTAATTTTAATAAACCCTTGGACAAAATTAGGTGTTTACACTAGATATGGTTCTTTTTCATTAATTCGATTTTTTGAGTCAAATATCTCACTATTTTGTTTAATGGGCATAAACTAATTGACATTTTTCAGTTATTGATGCATGACTATAATTAGAAATGCTATCTTGAAATGTCCTCTACATGGGCAGCAATAGAAATAGAGGTAGGTTGTATTTGATAAAGTGCTTCCCAATGTGAGAAATTATTTAAAAATTCTCTTTAACAATTTTCTCATGAAATTTTTCATGGCCACAGTCCGTGAGAAATAATTCAAAATTTTTTTTTGGAAATTTGCTCATGGAATTTCTCATGGCCATAGTACGTCAGAAACTATTCAAAAACTTATTTTTAGGAATTGTTTCGCAAAATTTCTCATGGCCATAAGGATGTGAGAAATTGAGAACTTTTGCGAGAGTCAAGAGAATGTGTCATGAATTCACCACTTTTCTCTTGAAGTACATCTCCATTTATCATGGAATACGTCTGTGAGAAAGCTTCTCATGACTCACTTCAATATAGAGAAATTTCGTGAAAAATTTCGCACGGGTCTCAATCTCTGTGAGAAACTTTATTTCTCATGGGGCTATTTTTTATGGCCATAAATTAGTGAGAAATTAGTGAGAACTTTGTTTCTCACGGATTTTATATGTGCAAGATACCTTATTTTCTTGTAATGCAACCATTTAAATTATGTCAAATAAATGAATTGAATTAAAACTGTTCTTTAAGAGAGCTTAATTAAGTGCTAATGATCTTTCTAACACCTAATTCTCAAAAACTCTCTTTAATCACAAAAATAAATGACCAATCAACATTTTACAATTAATGGGTATAAAGAACAATGAACAAGAAATAATCCCAAACTTACATTAAATAAAATACACCAAAATATTCAATACAATCATGGTAGCCAAGCTAAATTGCCACAATATGTTTAACCTATCATAATTAAATTCAAACCAATGAATTCAAATATAAAAATCACAAACATATTGCAAGGTAACAAAAAAAAAATAGAAATAGAAATAAAGATGAAACATAATAAAGAAAAAGAAAAAGGAAAGTCTTCTCCCTTCAATGTCTGTGAAGACGGTAGCCAATGGCATGGTGATTGTGCGAAAAAGGATGGAGGTGACAAAGCTACAGTGGCAATGATGGCTTCCTCGCAATTTTGATCTCCTCACGAGTTCCTCCGTTCAAGATGTAGCTTAAGTGAGGGTAGAGATGAAAGTGACAGTGGCGACAAGAGGGAAAGTGAGAGAAGCTAAGAGGGAGATGAAGGCACAAAATACAAAGGAAGATGATAGTGTAGAAAGATGAAAATCAATGAAGGAAATGGAGGAAGAGAACTCCCACCCGAGATGATATGTTGTAGTCTGTCAATGGAGAAATTTATAGGGAGAAAGAAGATGGAATCCTAATGGAGGAAGGAGTCTCCCACCGTCACTACTTCCTCTCTAGCTCTCTCACTGTGTCCTCTGCTGCAATTAAAGCTCCCTCTTAGTAGACCTAAACGATGTCATGCAATATTCTTCTCTTTTTTATTTTTTTTATTTTTTCAAAGCTTTTTTTCAGTACCCCTTGCAAGTACCAAAAAGAAACTGAAAGTAGCATAATTCCAAACTAAAAAACATAACAAGATACTAGGATAAATATTGATTTATCAAATTCTCCCAAACTTAGATATTGCTAGTCCTCGAGCAAAACAGAGAGAAAAAGAAGAACAAAAAAAAAACCTAAAAAATTGAATAAACAAAATTTTCTTTCCTTGATTCTCAATATGGCTAATAATTAAATATTTTATACTCCATTATGTTCAATATCCTAACACAACAAAGCTCGCAATTCCCTTAAGGAAGGGCCAGAGGAAGGCTGTAACTCAACCTTCTAACACTGCGCTACTAATGATTTCCATTTTGGGGATGACGGCACAATCATTATTGCCTTTTGCATGCCTGATCCTGTACGTCTAGGATCCGATATCATTTCTGTAGGTATAGCGATTGGGGACAGCATCCTTCGCTACTCTAGGGTCCTTACAAGCAAGTCTACACATCTCGGACTCTCCATCCCCTAGCTCTAGATCATCTAGCGGGTGCTTGTGGATATGGCCACATGAGAAGAAAGAGTAAGTAAACTTATCAACATCTATAATGATTTTTCTAACAATTCTAATAGTTATTCCTTATTACTAACAAATTTTTTTTGTAGCTTTATTCCTTCCATGGAGCCCGTGAACTATCTATCAACTATCTGCAAGTCGAGTTTTAGCTAGGCATGGATTAACTTCATCTCAGTTCTCGCTTAGAAGAAGGAGTTCTGGTGGAACCAGTTTAAGGTATTAATCATACATAGTTTTTGTTCAATTTACTTGATTTTCATGGTTACTAACTCTAGCTCTATTGTTTCTAATGCAAACAAAATGTATTGGGGATCCCCAACATGGTAAGGACATCTATAATATATAGATATCCAAGTACTCTGACAAAGTGCAGGCCATGTTCAGAGACATACAAACTGGGAAGACCAAGGGCAAGTGGTTGGGCCCGAACATCTTGACCTAGTTGAAGGTTGGTTGGGACTCCCCAAAGTTTAAGGTAACCTCAAAGCAAAACAAGAAGAATCATTTGATGGATCAGGAAGGTTGTTACCATTGAGGTAGATCCATCACCGTCTCTTAGCATAAGATGAGGTTGGTAAGTTTTTAATAACTTATAACTTTAACTAATTGCACTTATTACTTTTTTATTATTCTAACATTTTAATTCATTGCTTGTAGACAAAGTGTTTGAGGAGGGAGCCTAACGCCCCTGAGGTCTTCTATATTCAATTTGATATACTTCTATATGTTTTTACTATTTTTTGTTATTTTTGGTTTTTTGAAAGTTTATATGTTAATGGATGAGCTTAAAAATGAATTCTGCATTAGCAGTCAATGGTAAGTTTTTGTAGAATTTCTCACAGCTAGTGTCCGTGAGCAATTATTTCAAAACATTTATCACGGATTTTTCTGATGGCTTCAATACATGAGAAAATATTCAAAACATGTTTTGGCAATTTGCTTGTGGAATTTCTCATGGCCACAGTTTATGAGAAACTATTCAAAAATATTTTTTGGGGAATTTTTTATTGAATTTTCTCACGGACTCGATCAGGTCCATGAGAAAGTCTCATTGACAACTTCTGCTAGAGGGTTGTGAGAATAAGTCACGAATTCACCATTTTTTGTTGGAGTTCTTCGTTATTTTTCATTGAATGCATCCGTGAGAGAGCTCCTCACAACTAGCTTGATATGAGAGAAATTCTATGAAAATAGTTCTCACAAGTGTCTTTCTCGGTGAGAAATGAAGTTTCTTATAGGGCTATTTGTCACGATCCTGAATTCGTTAGAAATTTTGTGAGAACATTGTTGCTGACGAATTTTTGAGGAGTTTTCCATTGATTTTGTCCATAAGAAATTCCTTATTTTCTTGTAGTGTTTGGCATACTTTCATATTTTTTTATAATTAAATTAATTTACTTACATTTTAAGAACTAAATTCTTTAAAAAATTTTTTTATAGAAATAGTTTAGAAAATTCTAAAAATAAATATAGACATGTTAATAGCAAGTCAAAGCCAATATTTCTTTTAGTATATTTATATGTTTGTATATAATTAACGTGGTCTATATAAATTTTATAAATTGACTCTTCTTGAAAATATTTATTAATATGTTTCCTACATGTGTGTAAAGCTTAACCTCTATTAGTGATGCTGGCATGTCTCATTGTTAATCTCTTTTTCTATTTAAACAATATCAATGTGTTGTCTACCACTGTTCAAAATGTTCTCATGTCTATATATATATATTATAAATTTTCTTACCTGTTACTCTTTGACTAGGGGTTTGGTCACCGTTGATTCCTTTAGATCTCGGAGAGTTATTTTCTAGTGAGTGTTCCTGAAAAAGTGAGGATGAAGGTGTTTTGGTGAGCAAAATCTATGATGGAGGACTATGGGAGAAGGGAGGCTCAGGGAGGTGTGTGGAAAAATGATGGAGGTGAAGGTCTTAGGTGTCAAAGACCCAAGTGGGCGAAATCATAGGAGAGTTATTTAGAAAACATGGAATTCAGAGTGGGTGGATTGCTTCAGTGAGGAAGATGGAGAACTGAGTCCCTGAATTGAGTTAAGTTGACACATAAATTGAGTCCCAAATACCTTAACTAACATCAAATTTACCCGGTTACCCATGTA
>JASKGM010079944.1:0-14804 GCA_034509205.1 Ceratonia siliqua | reverse complement strand
AATAAATTATTAATACGTAAATCTTAAGATATATAAAGTTAACATTACACAAATTAATAAGAACAAAAAAAAAATAATAAGAGGATAAAATAATATTTAGTTATATATGAATGATGTATTTATAAACTTGAGTGATACTTCTATAAATTTTAGAGGAAATAATATAAAAATTTTAGGAAGGATAATATGATAATTTTGGGGGAAGTAATTATATTATATATAACAACTTTTTTTAGGGAGGGGGGCCATTGTCCCTAAACTTCGTAACCTAGTTCTGTCCTTGCATACAGCTCAACAATTATAATAATTAAATATGAATGATGTATAGGGTGTATGAAAAACATTTCTCTATTCGGTTTTCCTTTGTACCATATCATCTTATGCCAATGTTACGCCACCTAAACCTCGTAACCTAGTTCTGTCCTTGCATACAGCTCAACAATTATAATAATTAAATATGAATGGTGTATAGGGTGTATGAAAAACATTTCTCTATCCGGTTTTGCTTTGTACCATATCATCTTATGCCAATGTTACGCCTGTGGCAGAATGCATCCCTGGGGATGGGATAATGATATACGTTATATAAAGTGTACAGAGCTCGCAAACTATGATACAGATAGCAACCTCTATATTTTCTAAGTTGATAGAGCAAACATCAATGGAGAAGTTTGGTCGTGCACAATCTTAATCTGACTTCATAGTTAATGCCAAGTCACATTCTGAGAAGATAGTAATT
This sequence comes from Ceratonia siliqua, assembly GCA_034509205.1. Taxonomy (NCBI): domain Eukaryota; kingdom Viridiplantae; phylum Streptophyta; class Magnoliopsida; order Fabales; family Fabaceae; genus Ceratonia; species Ceratonia siliqua. Next base: position 14,065 of record JASKGM010079944.1, on the reverse strand, counting down.
GTACATAATACTTATTTTATTTACAATACAAAAGAAACGGATAAAAATGAAATATGAGAAGGTAGCTAGTCACAGTAAACTATCTGTTCGAGCTGGCAGCCTCTTGAAGAAATTGCTGGGTACAGAAGGCAGCTTGCTCCGAAACCTTGGATGGCGCAAGCAATGCAAACCTGTGACCAGTGCCACCACTCTGAATGGCGTAGCATAGAGCACTACTGCTGCACAAAAGCTAAACACTACAAAGAGGCTAGTTGCTCTGGGGTCTCTCCAACTAAGCAGGGACTGAAATCTCTCCCCTTGTGTAGCAATATCTCCAACCACTGTCTGAATCCTACCTGCAACACTTCTAAGCCTGTCATACCTCATTCTCACTACATCATGAGATCTAGAAGTTGGGAATGTGTCAAACTCTTCATCAAGTTCATCTGGGTGAACAGCTTCTGCCCAAGAGAGTTTAGTATCCATGTGAGGTGGATGTCTAGGACGAAACCTGTAGTTCCAAAGGCCAATCAAGAACATGTAGAGAAACAGAGTTGGAAGGATCAATTCTGGGTACCAAATCAATATCAGAAAGAGAATGTGAACTAGAACTGTTGTGATGGGGTTCTTCCAATGGCAGACGTCACTGAACCATTTTCCCATGGTGATCATACCAGAGAAAAGGGACATTATCCGGAAGAAATTAGCTTTGCTTCTTCTCATGCTCCACATATGGGAATCAACATCCAACATGTACTCTACCACCTCTTTCCTCAGAGGGGGTTCAGCTCTCCCAAGCCTCATAGCTACTATGTTCATGGCTTGGTACCTTAGATTTTCTACTTGGTTCACTGTGAAAGGGTGTAAGTAATGCATCTTGGGCAGCAAGGGATGGCCATAAATGTGAACCATGTTAGCTAGTGAGAGGGTAGTGAACCTCACTGCTAGCTGAAGCTCACCCATCTTCTTGACTCCATGTGGGTGTAGAACAAGAAGTGGGTAAGAATGAGTGTAGATTCTATGAGCTTCCAATGTTGAGAGCCGAATCCTGACCTTCCCGATTCGTGAATCACGAGTTACACTGCCACCATTAGCTTTCTCACCTCCACCTAAATGGCAGTTGTCAAGAACCCCAAGAGTTATTACAGTGCAAGGATCATAAACCTCCCAAGTGTACTGTTCATTCCATTTGGGACTGAAAGTGTCAAGAATTGTTCTGGTGCGAACCCATTTCTGGCCATATCTGGCAACACAATATGCATCTGTGCTGCCACGGCCATCTTTCATCTTCATTGGGAGAAGCCCTTGTGCCCCTAAAACGCCAACTTCAAGTATCCCAATAGGCTGCTTCCAGAGCTGTCTACTAGTGGGTCTTTGATCACTGATGTACATAGTGGATTCATCTAGCACATGGTATCCACCTTCAAGACAAACTCTTAGGTGAATCCTGCTTGAAAACTTGAGTTCCTTTCTCCTATCAGGTTCTAGCACACCAAAACCAAATTTCTCAAGATTGAACCAGCGAGAATGAACTGGCCTGTGGTCTAGCCGCTTCTCAAAGAGGGTCAATGGCAAGCTTATCTTCCCCAGCACCTCATCTTTTGAAGGGTGTACACGATCCTCCACAGTGATCAACAATTGCTCTTCAAATGGTTCAGCTGCCACAAAAACCAAATCCTCATTCCAAAGTGGAGTGGTTGTTCGAGTTGGGCATATCTTGGTCCTCAGTACTTGGCTGCCCACTTGAACTTTCACAAAAGCCTCTGGCAGGCGATTTCTGTCACCGGGTATCACATCTTGAGCTTCAATGACATTGACTCTGAGATACCACAGTTTTGGTGACACATAAACCTTTGATCTAATATTGAAAACACCCTCTCCATAAACAGAAGCAGCATCAGAATGCCAAGCTTCTGGGAAAGCTTCATCAGCTTGAGTTCCCATCCAAACTGCAAGCATAATTTCACCTCTTACCTTCCCTTCGCCATGCCAATCCTCTAGTCTATACCATTGAGGAGCCAATGGACTGTCTGGAGGAACTCTGGTTGGAACCTCATTGAGGTCAAAAATCACCCTTCCAAGATAATCATCCCTGCCCACCATTTCTTTATCTCTCACAAAGACCTCTAGAATTGAGGACTGAATGCGGTCTTTGGAGAAAGAAAAGACTTGGTTCCACTCTGGGTTCATTTTCTTCTCAAAATGCCTTGTTCTTCCTTTATAGTTCCCCAGCTTTACTTCCACATAAGGATCACAGCTTCCCGTGATGGTGCCGGGAGGAAGATCTTTGGCTTTTACAACTCGAACATACAGATAAAACATCTGCTCAACAAGGTCGTACGAGCTTGTGTACCTTTCACCACCACCACTCATCCACCCTCTTCCACCATTTGGCCACCTCTCGCCAAGTTGTGGGTTGGTGTCCTTCAGATTGTAATCCTCATCATCATGGTTAGGATAGACTTGAGGTTGAGGATCAACTCGGTGCATTGGTAATGGAGTACCTCGAGGTTGAGGATTAACTGGGTGCACTGGTAATGGAGTACCTCGTTGTCGTTTCATTATAGAAATCCTTGGCTGCATGGTAACTTGATTTTTGTGTAGTTGTTGGGTTATCTCTATGACAGGTTCTCTTCTTTCCTCCTTTGGCTCTTTATCAATAGAATTGCCACTGGACTGAGCTGCAGCAGCAGGAAAACTTGTCGCAGCAACTGGGTTTACTTTCTCTGCTTCTTCGGTGATAACTTTTTGGGTATTTTCTGTGATTAAGGGAGTACTATGAGGATGAAGACTGGTAATAGTGGAAGATGAGAAATTTTCTGGTTCTGAAGGGAAAATGCCACTAGACTGAGCTGCAGCAGCAGGAAAATTTGTCACAACAACTGGGTTTACTTTCTCTGCTTCTTCTATGATAGCGTTTTGGTTGTTTTCTGTGATTAAGGGAGTACTATGAGGAGGAGGAAGAAGACTAGTAGTAGTAGTAGTAGTGGAAGATAAGAACTTTTCTGGTTCTGAAGAGAAAATGGGAGAAGGAGGTTTGGTTTTGGACTCTGATGCTATGTAAATTTTCAGGCCAATCTCACCCTTCACATTTGAGAAAACCCACTTCTTTTCAAGTGAGAAAACTTGATAAACTTCCTCACCTTCCTTGACAATATTAGAGCAAGGAATTCTTACTCTTCCAAGGAAGTTCCTGCCAGGAATAGGCCTTCTCTCGTGGTAAACTGAGACTTCAATAGTTTGGCAATGAAAAGGTTTGGTTGCCGTAAAATGAAAGAATAATTTGTGATTCCAAGCGGGGTTGAGGTTTTTTGGGACTGTTCTGGTTCGACTCAGCTGGTTTTCAAAGTCTACTTCCACAAATGGACTTGCTGATCCTTCACCGTCTTTGGGCATAAGATCATGAGCATCTATAACCTCCACTACCAGCTTCATATCCTTTTCTTTCTCTGTGTGTCTGCCACAATGCTACCCATAACAAGTAACCAGAAAATTTGATTCCGAAGCAAGGAAGTTCTTCTTAAGAAGGCAAAAGAGAAAAGGAGGAACACTAAGGGTTCTCTTACTTTCTTACACACTAGAAGTACTTACTGCTGTTTTGGTTAAGCAAGGAATAATTTGATGGAGAAGCTGGCTGAGCTTTACTGCTTTAGCAGTCTGTAGATGGGAAAGCTTCAGATTGATCTAACGTGAAGAAGGGCCATTATAAAACGTTGATGAATATCTGGGGTAAAAGCAAAATATGAAACTAAATCCTCTAAATGCTAGCAGAATTTTGTTTTTTTCTTTCACATGTGCCTTTAGATTTAAGTAGGATGAGCAACCATAATGATTCTTAACTTTCTGTTAATATAATAGTAGTTACCTAATGGGAGTAAAGGCCTAAAGGGATTAGATGAACCAAAGCAAATGCAACGATATTGCATGTGGATTTCAGGATGATTTCTTTCTTCTGTGTGCAGCAAAGCCAAAGTGAAGAAAAAGTGAGAAAACAGAGCGTGAAAGCCAGTTTTGTAACATTGGCCAAAGATTCTTTTCCTTATGCTTTATTCTCCTCCTCCTCCTCCTCCTCCTTTTAATATTGTATATTTTAACTGTTTCATATCTTGAAATTGCTTAGTTTTTTTTTTTCCTACTAGCCAGCTCAATTCTCTGCTTCTAGGCGTTTCCTAAGTCTGTATTGTTGGGTCAACTCATTCTTGCAGCCATAAAACAGGGCAACCTGGAAGATAAGTAAATGTAATGTAATTTTATGAAAAGTTCCGACTTTCAAAATATAAAGTTGTATGTAAGGGTGTTCAAAACTAATATAAACTAACTAAATCAAAGTAAACGGTCAAAAAACCGATTAAAACCGGTTAAAATCCGTTTAGTTAGTTTTTTTTTGGAGTGAAAATGGAGTGATTTTGTTCGATTTTCAGTTATAGAAGGAACCAAATCAAACTAACCGATCATTATATATATTTTTATACTTCTATATGTGCATATTTAATATTTTTATTATTTTCATTCCTAAACTTTAAGTTTTATACTAAATTAGATTTTAGACCTTTAAAAGTTAGAAAAAGCCTTTCTTAGGTTAACGCTTTGTAAAATTAAGCTTAATTAATTATAATTTAAGCAAATTATATCTAATTTAAAAAATAAGAAAATTAAAATCAATTAAATTGAACCAAACTAATCTGCCTTTCATTGGTTTGATTTAGTTTGGTTGAATAAATTGAATATATCTAATTTTTTTAGTTAACAATTTGGTTCGATTCAATTTAGTTGAAGTTCAAAAATTAATCCAATTGAACCAATAAATATCCCTAATTCTATAATCATTAAATATATTTTGACATACTTATTTTAATTTGTTTTATAATTCAACTAACAAATTATAAATATGTGAATCTTGAGTTATATTTAATGGTGAATATTGTAATTTTTTTGAAGGTTAAACTCTTTACAAAATCACCCAAATAAAAAAGATAATGCAATGACATTAAGAATTGCCCAAAGTTGTTGGCTTACTTATTTGTGACAAAAGTGAACTTTATTTTTCATGCTTGAAACTTCAGAGTGACATTTGGCCAATCTTCAATATATATATATACATATAATTATTTTTCTGATGATGTTATAAAAAGTTTGACATCTTAAGAGACTGATCTTTCTTACTGTTAAACCTTGAAATTCTCATGTTAGTTTTTAAATTATAATTCTAATAAATTATGAAGACATGAATGTTGGGAGTGCATTTAATAATATAAATTCTAACCTTCTAAAAAGTGAAGTTATCCATGCCATCTCCTTTATTTTTCTTCCACTGTTAAGTTTTTGTAACTGGGAATTTCTAACATGCTCAGTATTTAGGAGCATGTTTTAAATTTTTTAAAATTAAAATTTTAGTTTTTAAATTTTTTTTATAATTTTTATTTTAAGAAATAAGTTAAAAGAGTTTTAAAAAAATTTGAAAAAAATAAAAAAAAGAATTAAAAGATTTTTTTTTATTTTTTCTGTTTTCTTATTATGTTTTTTGAATTATTTTTGAATTAATGTGTTATGGAATTTTGTTTAATTTTTTTAATTATTTTAAGTTATTTCTTAAAATAAAAATTATAAAAAAATTTAAAATTTAAAAAAATTGAAAACATGCTCCTGCATGGTAGAAAGCACCTTTGTAACTTCATGTCCTAACTAAGCCCAGTACACAACAAAGGACCAGCGACCCTATAAGAGCTGACCCCAATAAAACACTAAAAAATAATTTTTAAAAATAAATAGTTTCCTGAATAAATTTTTTTATTTTTGTAAAATAAAAAATAAAAAATTAATTTTTAAAAGCAGAACCCTATAGTATTTCGATTTCCCTCCCTCTTCCCCATTTTCCCTCTCTCCTTCTAGAACATTCCAATGCTACTAACAAGGGTCTTTCCAGGGTTTATTTGGAGCTCTAGATCCCAATAAGAAATCAGAATCCTCAATCCTCGTTCTGAAGCTCTCTAACATTTCTCATTGGCACGCACGCACATTGAGAACGCCTAGAGCACGCAAATGGTGCGCTCCAATGGCGTCAGGCTCGTTCACTGGGTTGCTCGTCGGTCTCTGGCTGCAAACCTCCTCGGCGACGCCAAGAACTCCGTACACATCCTTCTCTGATGCCCCTTCATTTTGTATCTTTGTTTAGACATTTTTCTGTTAATTTTGTTTTTAAACTTCTGTGGGATTTTTCTTTTGATGGCGAATTGCAGATATACGAGGGAGTGTTCCAAAGGGGTTATAGGACAGTAAATTCTGGGGTCTGCAACCCATCTAGAACTATTGGAAGTTACACTTCACACGGTAGAGGCTTAATTACATTTGGAGACTGAGGAAAGCTTTAATTTTTTTTATTGGGGTTCTCTTAATATCATTGTAGTTCTAGATGAACGAGAATCTGCTGAACCAGTCAATAATTTTCTGAAAGGACTGATGTTTGGTCCGTCTCTTCTTATTTTTTTCTTTTTCGAAAAATAAACTACCTAGTTCCATATTTTCTAGAGACGGGTCGGATTATATCATATATATTTTCGTCGGAATGTTGAATTAAGTTCTTTTCCCGGGTATAATTTTCCATTATTGCCGTTCCTGAGCTTCTTCTCCTTCGGGCTATTTGCAGTTGGAGGTGCTGTCAATTTGAAGAACTGGTTGCTATTGGGAGCGGTGAATACATATTGGGGCACAACTAGGTCCATTCATGGAACGGGTATAGATTTTGTGTGTGCCTTTGTTATGTTCTTCCTGGAATCATATGGTCCTGAGAAAAGTATTTCGAAAATTGCTTTTTGATCTCTTAAGGCTTGCATCTTGTCTACTATTTTCTTTCAGTTAGGATAATATTTTTATCGATTTATTAGCTGAATTTTATTTCCATGATGTGTTCTCAGTTCTGATAAAGCAGAAGAAGCTTGAAGTTTAATGCTATATATTCAATTGCTTCTCTTTTTTCCTCCCTCCCTCCCTCCCTCCCTCCCTCTCTATGCATACTTCTTTGTTGCCCCTTGCATGTCAATGACTTTATTATTTTCAAACTTCTTTACAGCATCATTGGCAAGAGACTATTATGATGTTCTTGGTGTGAGTAGGAATGCAAGTGCTTCTGAAATAAAGAAGGCATACTATGGGGTATGTTATTCCTAACCATTGTACATATACATGCATATAAATAATAAATACCAAAATAAGCATCCATGTAACATCTGGCCAGTTATCTGTTTAAATTTTCCGATTTCTTATATTTCTAATTTTCTAGACATAGGGGATGAGGATAACATTATCTTCAGTTTTTTCATTCTGCCTCTTCCCAAAAGATATTTCTTTAATGTTGGGGAAACTGCTCAATTTTTTTTATCTTTTATGGACATTTGGCTGCCCAAGCGGCCAACTTAAAATTAATAATTTGAACTTTCAATGGAATGAGGAAGATATTGTTTTTATCATGTTACTCTCGCTTTTGGTTTAATATGCAATCATAAATCCACTTTATATATCATAATATGGAGATATGGTTATTAGTTCTAATTGTGTACATTCTACCATTTATGTGATTTTCTATCGTGTCTGTAAATGCTCTATTCTATGCTTCAATATAGTGAACATGTTTTCATCCCCTTCCCCTTCCCTTCTTTCTCCCTTGGCATGAACTGTTCAAGCATGGATATATGTCTGAAATAATACTATCTTTTCTTTTTCTGCTGTGTCTCTCAATTTCTTCCCATATTCTGCAGCTTGCAAAGAAGCTCCATCCAGACACAAACAAAGATGATCCTGAAGCTGAAAAGAAGTTTCAAGGAGTTTCAGTGGCATATGAGGTTGGTATACTGTTGTTGTTTTTGTTCTTGTTACTGCCCAGAGATCAACTTCAAACCATCATATGATGAATTAACTGATTGCTGGTTATTTTCCTTTTTCCTTCCTTCTTTGGTTAACTCTGTTGTAGGTTTTGAAGGATGAGGAAAAACGTCAACAGTATGATCAGGTCTCACACCTTTCCAGATTTTTTTTTCTTTGTTTGGTGTATTGCCGCTGTAACTCTTCCGGGATAGATCATTGTTGATTTTATGCATGAGAAATCAATAGAAAAAGAGGACGATAATGAAAGTTAATGAGTAGTAGATCATTAAAAAGTAAATAACAAGGAAACTGATGTAGAGCAGAACCACTATTAAAATCAAGGTGGATAATAGGGGGAGAGCCTCCACTATAAATGGGAATTCTGTGTCTCCCAGCCAATTTGGGACTCATGCACCTGCATCAATCCGGTTGGAAAGAGCAAACTCGACACATTGGGGGATGGACAAACCGGGCTGTGATACCACTTGATGTAGATGATCACTCAGTCCTAAAAGCAAGACTGATCAGAGGGAGAGACTCCACTATAAATGGGAGTTTTATGTCTCTCATCTGATTCATGCTCCTGCATCAGAAACAGTAGGAATTAAGTAGAACAGACCTCCTGAAGAATTGCCATTTTGTGGAGAAGAAGAAATTTATTTAGAGATATTTGAGAAAAAGGTGAGGGGAAAAGGGAAGGGGGGAACATGGGACATTTGTCCTTCCATTGGTAGATAATAAGAATTTTCTCTTATTCCTGAGTTTTTTTTCCATCGAGTTACAGTGATGTTATTACTAACAAGACAGATAATGTGAGCTGTCAAGATTTCTCGAAATGCTGAGATCTTGTTATAAAAAAAAAACTAAAAAATGGATGTGGTTAATATAGTGTAGGTGTGCATGCAAACACACGTGGGTACAAAACATGCTCATGTTCGTTTTCATGTGCATGTACATGTTTCTTGGCTGTCAAATGTGTTTTGGTGTTTTAAGTTTTGAGTTATTTATTATTTTCTCCTTTTTATCTGCCTCTTTTATTTGATTTATTTTAACATGAATGTGTAGGTTGGCCATGATGCCTATGTGAACCAACAAGGCACTGGTTTTGGAGGCGGTGCCGGCTTTAATCCATTTGAGCAGATATTCCGTGATCATGTAATGACTTGCTAGTTACTTCCATCTCCTTTATTATCTTGTCAATCTGTAGAGTTTTATTTCTTGATTGTAAGGTCAATCTGCATTGTGGTAGAACTTCCAAATGAATCATGTATGGAAATAACATATAGTCCATTTTACACCTTTTTTTATTTATTGTACATATGCTTGACAAACTCCAAATTACTGGAATTTCAGCAATCATACAACCAACTGAATAACTAGTGCAAACTAAAAACGAACGAACTATTATTTCTTTTAAAAGTCAAATGAATTTATGTGCTAAACGTCATTGGCACGAATTTCCATTTTAATTCAGTTTTAGGTATATTGTATCTGTTTCTGTTTTTTTATCTTGGGATGCTGTACATATGGTGCAGTTTATATTAATTATTATTATGTCATCTTTCAGTCGGACTGTCGTAGTTTTGAGACCAATTATATGCTCTACAATTAATTGTAAATGCTTCTTTCTTTTACTTGAATTATAAACCCCACATTTGAAGTCTAATACGGTTTTCTGCAATGCTGTGACAATTCCTTCAACGGTGATCAGGACTTTGTAAAGAGCTTTTTCCATCAGAATATTGGTGGGGAGGATGTCAAGGTTCTATCTTTCTTCATTTGTGGACGTCTTTAAGTATGCTAAGGAGTTGTTTGATGAGATGTATCTCACTACAACTATTTTTTGCAGACCTTCGTTGAACTATCCTTTATGGAATCTGTCCAAGGATGCACTAAAACTGTGTCATATCAAACTGATGTGCTTTGTAATACTTGTGGTATGTCAGTCAGTTCATTAATAGTTATACTTTTTCCATGTACTGCTCCTTTGATTTGTCAACTTGTCACTAGTATATTCAATTTAATTTGTGAAGTCTTTGAACTTGTAAGTGAAGTTTTCAGAATCATATTCTTTCTGTCGTTTACTTATTTTAGGTGGAAGTGGTGTTCCTCCTGGAACCAGACCTCAAACCTGTAAGCGCTGTAGAGGGTCAGGCGTGGTCAGTAATGTATTTGAAGTCTCATCTTTTTTAAACATGTTACCAGTTTAACTTTTTGCTGTTAAATTGGTTACTTTGATATATTTCCAGACATATGTACAATCTGGCATATTCAGGATGGAGAGTACTTGTACTACATGTAGGGGCACTGGAAAAATTGTCTCGGTATGGTGCAAACTCTATCCACTTAAGTATATTGTATACAGGTTCAGATATAATTAACTTGTCTGTCATTCATGTAACTTGTTTATTGTTGATGTTATTTTCTTCGAGCTAGGCAATAATCCATCTTTGACATTAACTTCTTCTGTGGGAGGTGTCAGTTGTATTATCTAGCTGCTTGCTAGTAGTTTTTCCATCATTTTCTCATGCATACCTCCAGAAGTCAGTAATAGAAAGATATCTTTCTTCCGTATGGCATACTTTATCTACACTGCATAATATTTTTTTTTGGCATCTCTTGTTACTTTTTCTTTATTATTATGTAATTGATGTTTATGTGGATATCAGTATATATATATATATATATATATATATATATATTTTTTTTTTTTTTTTTTTTTTAATTTCTCCCTATATGTTTGTTGTAGGAGGATTTTGTATCCTCCTTCTATGTACTTATTTTCTTTCACTTAATTAAGTTTTTTGTTTAAATGTAATTTTATAAACAATCAAAAAATTTCATGGTTAAAGGGGAAGCTAATTTCCTTTGGAATAATTTGTTTAGAGTTCTTGGGGAGCAGTGGGCTTGCCCAAGAACTTTGGACGGTTTTTGTTGATTCATCTTTAGGGATTTGGTAAGAAAAAGGATAAAAAAATTTGTGATGTGTGGTGTTTGCAACTTTATGGTTAATTTGGTTGGAAAGTGACGGGAACCAGAATATTAACCCAGAAATTAACAGCCCAAATAAGTAAACACTGAAATATACTTATATTAATAGCAAAAGCCACAGATTACAGTGAAACAGCACTCAAAGCAATAAAAGACAATGAAGTGACAAAGGCAATGGTAGCCTCTTGCCCTTAGTAAACAGAACTTCTAACAGCAGAAAACAAATAACATAATCAGTAACACACTATCCTGAACCTTCGCTAGCAATATGGGCGCTAGGACTCCCCCTCTCAACAAGCCAAATTCTTCATAACCTTCACACAGCCTTTCCTCCTCCTTTTGTAAGCTGCCAGACTGCGTGCCCCTGCCTCCCTCACTCCCCATGCGGAACAATTCCCTAAAATTGTGGATCACCTGCCATGTGTGATACTTGGCTAATATCCCTTTTGCCATTTCCTTTTCCAAAATGTCCCAGAGGTCTATCATTACCCCCTGCACTTTCACCTTGTCCTCAAGGTTAAGGTTTGCAAATTGCTTAACAATCAGAGTGGCTGTCTCTAAATTTACATCAGAAGGATTAGTTGATGACTTCTTGAAAACTACTAAGCTTCTAGCTTCAAGGTAGGATGATGCAATCATTGAACCACCAGCACCCTTTTATGACTCTTGGAATTTGACACCAATAGAATTTTGACAAACATACTAAGAGCTCCATACATCTTGATCACTGAGATACTCATTAGGAAGTCTTCTGCGATTAACTCAAATTTTGATGAACCATAATGAGTAAACCTAAAGCCCCAAACAGCACAAAAAGACAAACATACTAGTGCACACATTTCAGACTCAAACATCTTTCTAAATATTCCTTCAAATAATGTTTCATTGACAGCGGATGTCTGCAATTCAGCATAGAGTGTGGTCCAAGTTTCCCATAGGTCAATCTCATTTGTTCCCAGTTGATAGCTTAACTTCTCTTCTCTTAACTTAGCTTCTTCAAGCTTTTCATGCAGGTGCCTCATTTCTGATTCCAACTTCTGATTCACTTCACAAAGGCATCTGAGCTCTTCATTATGACAATGCTTGTCTGAGAATAAATTCAAAATTTGACTAGATTGGTCTTCAAGTATCACCCTGGCCTCATCATACTTACCCTTCAAATCTTCCACCATTCTTTCTAATTCTGTTTTCTCAGTGTGTAAAGCACTAAAAATTTCTGCGGCTTCCAAAAGCTCAGTTTCCTTTTGAGACAATAATTCCTTTCCATTTCTAAACTGACAATTTAATTGATCCTTGGCAGAATGAACCAATTTAAATTCAGTGTTTGACTTTTCAAATGACTCCTTAATATGTGAATTTTCTGTTTGTCCCTCTTCTAATTTGTCCTCCATTATTTTTAACCTCTTTTTCAGGTCATTATTTACTGAACAAAGTATATCAAGATCTTCACTTAGCTCTGAGTGCCAGGAGTTTTTCAAAAACAGTGTTCTGGAAGATCATAGAAATATTAGATTGCACTATTGTTTCACGAATCATGACACAAATTTCTTCTTCCAAGTTACCTTCTTTTTGACCCAGATTTAGGAATCTTCTCATCAATGATCTTTTCCCTTCAAATGTCTTTTCGGAGTCACTTTTAGATATCTGGGACATAGATGATGATAATCTGCTCATGACTCCTGTAGGTTCAGTTTCTAGCATCCAATCAAGGATTTTTACAACAGTGATTTTTGCAATAGTGATTTTTGCAATAGTAACAAGCAAGGCTCGGGTTGGTCCATCCTTTACATGGATGGGCTGTTGATCATAAACTTGATCGATATCATACTTCAGTGATTTCATTGGAACACTTCCCTCAACCCATAGTTCCAATAAATGTCTTCTACCACAATCTTCCCACAGAAACGAAGCAGCTATGTTAGGTGAGGAATCTGCCAAGAACCTCCAATACTATCAACTTGACGAAAGCGAAGAGATAAGAACATGGAACCATTTTCAATCCTGTAAGGACTTGACAATGAATTCAGATGGAAAATAACTTCAAAGCGTGGTCTCTTGGTACCGCTTCTTACTGTTACCCTTAATTGCATTTGATCCTCTCCAACTTCCTTTTTCAAGCTAATGCACATTACGCCTATATTGCAAACACTAGATGGCATGCTCCATTTGTAGTCTTCCATGCACAACTTTAGCAGTTTGACTTTGGCAGATGATTGCCACTCAAAGGGTTTTGGAGGATCAGTGGAATGAGTCCATACAGATGACAGGGAATCCTATTGTTGAAGGCCGAGACTACACCCTACCCTATTAACGAACATTGTGGGTCGTTGGATATGAACCTCAGGTGCTCCCAGCGAATTTTTCTCTAGTTTTGCAGCACTTTTCAAGCAGGTTACTGATTGAATGTTAGAAAGAATGACTCAAAACAACCATATAACTTCACACCCATAATACCCATCCTTTGCAAGCTCAGCCAGGCAAACTCTGTCAGAAATTTTTGCTTTTTTCTCATTTAAGTCACCCATGGGAGGAGATTGTGTGAACTCAGACGAGTAAGGGTCGTTGGTTCATCACCGGTGTATGTTGAAGGCCTTCTTAGTTGACTAGGGTCCCATTGGGTCTTTGCTATTGAGCTATTTCGGTCCATTACCAACACAGTAGGGTTTCTGTTTGAGTTCCCAATCAGATCCAGTTCTCTATTATCCCAAGTCCCTTTAGGTTGCCTTTCATCCCATGTTCCTCTTCTAATCCAGTAATTATTTTTGGGCCTAGCCCATTTCCTTCCAAACCTAATCTCCTCTAACCTAGCGATCACTACCTCTCTCTTTGCCCCATTCTCCTTCAGCGGCGGGATATCACCCTTCAACATCCCATTCAACATTCCATTTGTTTTGACTACCACCGAAGGGTCTTGTGCCCCCTTCAATGGTAATTCTGTCTCCACCAGCAGTTGTGGTTCTTTTTCCACCGTCAATGGTGGTTTTTCTTCCATCTTCATTGGCACTTCTACCTTCTCCTTCACTGGATTTTTTTCAGTTTGGGTCCTCCATGACCTCCTTATGTCCTCTATACACTCCTTTTATATCTTCCATAATCTCCTTTGACCACGCCATACACCTCTCTGATTTGCTCAATCTGTTTTGCCCCTTGTTAGAAGTCCTACATTGCCTGGGTAGATTGGTTAAGTGAGGTATATAATCCCTTGGGCACCCTCCCACCAATGAGCTAGCTTTTGGGG
>JASKGM010079933.1:0-14806 GCA_034509205.1 Ceratonia siliqua | reverse complement strand
GGTTCTTAAGGGGGAAGGATTGTTACGGTATTATGGGAAAAGAGTCCCACATCGGGTGAATGGGCACTCGGTGGGGGGCTTATATAGGCTTTGGGCACCCTCCCTCCACGAGCTAGCTTTTGGAGGTGAGTTCTACCCAAAACGCCTGTATCAATTTCCTTCAGCTTGGCTTTAGCATTCTGTCATGCTTCTTAATTTCTTTCTCATCTTCTTAATTTCTCTATTATTTTTTTCTGTAATGAATTATTTTATATTTCTAATTATTTGTCTTTTGCTTCTTGCTTTTATCCTTTGACATATTATGGTGCACTTCGGCTTGCAGATCCTAATGGTTAGTAAATAGCTCTACTCTCTCTTTGGGTCCTGTTTCATTTTCAAGTAGGTTTTAGCCTGTTCGGTTCAAACTTCCATCGATATCTCAGTTTGTTCATATACTGATATAAAATATATATCTATTAAAGATTTCAGATGTTAGATGGAACTCAATCAGTTGAAATGTACAATCTATAGTCCAAAACTCCAAACAGATAAATACTGTAAAACTAAGAAGAATTCAAGAAAGTTGGAAATCAGCAGCATATATAGAAACTTAATTAGAAACATGAGTAAAACATGATCATAGATATATGTTTAAAAATTCAGAATTCAAAGCAGGAGGCAATTCATCCCTTGCCCATAAATATCTAAATTCAAAAGTACTGGTCATCTAACCTTACTTGGGCATTATATAGATTTAGAAATTCAGTACAGATTAAGGCATTACCCTTATCTTTGTGTGTCTGTTTCTGTTTGTTTTTTTTCCTGAGGGAAGGGTTATCATCTTTCTGTTTTGTTGGGTGAAAAATGCACTTGAAATGTGAATGGATCTTTGTGCAGGACCAGTAAGATACAAACTTTACCACCTGTTCTACCAGTACAATCCAAAAGCTGCAGTTTGGGGCAACCTTACATGGGGCCACTCTGTATCAAGGGATCTTGTGAACTGGACTCCACTGGAAACTGCTCTTTCCCCAAGTGAACCTTATGATATCAGGGGCTGCTGGTCAGGTTCTATCACAGTTCTCCATGGAGGCGAACCAGCCATTTTGTACACAGGAATTGACCCCAAGCAGCACCAATCCCAAAACTTGGTCCTCCCCAAAAATATGTCCGACCCATTACTCAGGGAATGGGTTAAGTCACGCCAAAACCCAGTAATGGCACCAACTACTGTCAATAAAATCAATCCAACCTCATTCAGAGACCCTACCACTGCTTGGCTTGGTCATGATGGTTGGTGGAGAGTGCTTGTAGGAAGCCAAAGAAGTGATAGGGGGATAGCAGTTCTATTCAAAAGCAAAGACTTTGTTCATTGGGCTCAAGCCAAACACCCACTTCATTCAGCTAAAAGGACTGGAATGTGGGAGTGCCCTGATTTCTTTCCAGTGTATATTAAGAGCACATTAGGTGTTGACATATCAAGAAATGGTCCTCATGTTAGGCATGTGCTCAAGGTTAGCTTATTTAATGTTCTTCGTGATTATTATCTCATTGGAACTTATAATATAACCAAGGATAGCTTTATCCCGGATAAGGGATTCGAGGACAGAAAATTATCGTCGGTTTTAAGGTATGACTACGGTAAGTTTTATGCCTCAAAAACATTCTATGATGATGAAAAGAAGCGAAGGGTGTTGTGGGGTTGGGTTAACGAATCTTCTGTCCAAAAGGATGATATACTGAAAGGATGGTCTGGAATTCAGGTATTTATTTTTATTCTGATTCCTTTGGAACTGATTATCCTACTTCAACAAGACTTTCACCTACGTGTAAATTTCATAAACTTATTATCTTTCATATTAGAATCAGTCCGTTTTGATATTAAAATGACGATTAATTTTTACGAAATTCTCACATGATTCAAAATGTTAGCCAACAATGTCATTTTTTCTGCTTTTCGATACAACCTTGATTAAAGAAAATGATTTTTAACAAGTGTTAGAATAATTTATTGACTATGGTAAAAATTTGATTTACTATTGCATGACATATTTTTTAATTAAGAAGATTTTAAATTTAAATTTTTATACCTTCATATGTAAATGTCGTAAACTTTATTTTATAATGTCCAAGAGCATTAGTTCAAGTGATATTATTTCTAACTCTAAGGGTCCGCTTGGATTGATTTTTTTTTTGAGAAAATATTCTTTTAAAGAGTGCTTCTGGAGTAAAAGTGATTGGTTAGATAATGTTATATAAAAAATAGAAGTACCTAAAAAGGTGGAAAATTATGCTTTTTTTAAGCTAAAAAATTTTAGTTTCAGAAAAAAGTACTGCAGTAGATGAAAGAGCGAAGAATCACTGGTCATTTTTCAATAAAATTTATGGACAAGAATATTATTTTAAAAGTACTTGTCAATTAATGCATCCAAATGCAAAATAACTTTTACTTCTAATAAAAGTCATGCATTTTAATTAAAGCATCTTCATAGAAAATTTTTGTTAAACTTATTTAAATGGGTCCTTAAATGCTAATTGACTTCAACGTCAGTGGTTCAAACTCTTGAAATACTATTTATCAAAAAAATAACTTTATTCTATAATGCACATGTATTTGCAGGCAATTCCTAAGACTCTTTGGCTTCATAAATCTGGAAGACAATTAGTGCAATGGCCGATAGTGGAAATTGAACAACTACGCACCAATCCTGTCAAATTGCATTCTAGAGTGCTCAAGGGAGGTGCACTGCTTGAAGTTGCTGGTGTGACTGCAGCACAGGTAAGCTTTTTTCAAAGAACTACGATTCACAGAATAACCTTTTGAGGAAAAAAACTGTTAATGCTAATGAAGTTTCTCACTTGGAAGGCATGATTTGTTCAACTCTTTATTTAGACATATAATTCCTTTTTTTTTAGAGTTGAATGCCTTAGAAATTTATTTAGACATATAAATTTAAAATATATATTATAATATTTAAGAAGCGAGACAATATAAAAAATACTAGTCATATCTCTACTAAACACTACTTCTTATTCACATGACAATAGTCATAGTCTTTAAGATTTATGTGAGTTTGATGTCATAAATTTGATCTTGATTTATCCTTTCTTTTTTCCACTTTTTACTCAAGTTATACGGACCTTCTATGTAACAAAAATATATATATTATCAATTATTCTGCTTACTAAACAACTAAACATATATAACAGACTAAATTACCTTAATTTTTCTTGAAGTTTGATTTTATAATTCTCGGTATATTCTTTTTGTTTCTGAAATCATACTTGATTCCCTTATTTAGGTTGAAAAGATCAATTGTTAGCAATACCTGGCTAACCCAGGGTTCCCTTAATTCGAGAAAGGAAACTACAACTCCAGACACGTTAAGATAACTTTCAGAAAACTCAATACCCCCCCAGAGGCCAACCCTCAACCATAAAAATACTCACTCCCATAACAAACTCACGTGCACTGTAAAACAATACTGCAGAGACTAACAAACTCTAATAACCGACTCCCCTTCCACTTCTTCAGCTGGACACGTAATCCTTCAACCAACCGGGCTTTTGTTTAACTCTGCGCTCTTTCAATTGTGAACATGGCAATTCTTCCTGATGTGGTTGCTGATGTGGTTGCTGAGGTGTATCAATAGCTTCCCCTGCAACAATAACCTTATCCTCAAGGTTGAGTGTAGGAAATTGCTCTTGTAAAGTTTGCCAATCTTCCCAAGTAGCTTCATCTCTATCAGCACCAGTCCATTCTACCAAAACCTGAAAAATGGAGCCATCCGGTGACTGCACTGTCCTTTGGTCCACTATAGTTGCAGGTTGTACGTGAGAGAGAAGATCCCATGTCAACGGCTCCTGAGGCAAGTCAACTGGTTCACCATAAAATTGTTTAAGGAGAGAGACGTGAAAAACAGGGTGAATTTTACTATCCGGTGGTAACTCCAAGCGGTAAGCTACATGTCCAACCCTTGCTAAAACTTTATAAGGGCCAAAATACCGTTTGGCCAACTTGAAATTGAGTCGCTTGGCCAAGGATTGCTGCTTAAAGTGGTGTAATTTGACTAACACCCAATCTCCTATTTGGAATTCCTTCTTCTGCCTTGACTAATCAGCAACTTTCTTCATTCTCTCCTAAGCGTGCTGTAAATTGAGACGGAGGACGTGCTGCAACCTTGCTTTGTCCACTAAAAAGTTATCTACAGCTTCCACCACAGTAGAGTGTGGAATATAGCCAGGTATCGTGTTTAGATTCCTGCCATATAGAGCTTGGTAAGGGGTCATTCTAGCAGCAGAGTGATAAGAGGTATTATAACTGAATTCTGCCCAAAGCAAATAAGAGGACTAGGTTTTGGGCTTATGTCCTGCCAGACTCCTCAAATATTGTTCCAAGCACCGATTGAGGACTTCTGTTTGCCCATCACTTTGAGTATGGTAGGTTGGGGAATAACGTAATTGTGTGCCACTGAGTTGCATAATATTTTTCCAGAAATGACTTAGGAATAGGGGATCTCTATCAGTTATTATAACCTGAGGATATCCATGCAGCTTGACCACCATTTCACAAAATACAGTAGACACAAGCGAGGATGTATAACCTGGTTTAAGAGCAGCAAAATGGGCCACTTTCGTTAATTTGTCTATAGCTACCAAGATAGCTATGTATCCTCCCGAATTAGGTAATCCAATTATAAAATCTATAGTAATTACTTCCCAGGGATATTTCGGCAGTGGTATTGGTTGTAGCAATCCTTGCGGAGGAGAAGTGGCATACTTTGTTTGCTGGCAGATTAAGCAATTTTGGACATATGCCTTAATATCTTTCTGCATGTTTGGCCAAACAAAAAACTCAGAAATTCTCTTCAGAGTCTTCTGTACCCCTGCATGTCCCCCCAATGGTGATGAATGAAATTGCTGCAGGATTAAGGGAAATAACATGCTGTTAGAGGACATCCGAATTCTGTCTTTGTAATAAAGAATTCCTCCCTGTTCTTTGTAATCACCTCCTAACTCATTCGCCATCAATCTAGTGTGTAAAGACAAGATGTCCTCATTTGATAAATGCTATTTTCTGACTTCCTCCAACCAAGTAGGCTCTACCCCTGACAATGCCAAAAAAGTGGCCTGACCCATCTCGGAATGCTAGCTCTTCTTCCACCCGAGAAAGAGCATCAGCTGCTGTATTGCATGCTCCAGCTCGATAATGAATTAATTACTGGAATCCCATTAATTTACTCAAATAATGGTGCTGTTCTGGGGTCTGGACAACTTGGGACATGAGCTCCTTTAAGCTCCTGTGGTCGGTGAGAATTTGGAAATGCCTGCCAAGAAGGTAGTACCTCCACTTCCCTACTGCTTGAGTAATAGCATACAATTCTCGTACATACGTAGAAGCAGTGGCTAGCTTGGAATTAAGCTTTTTACTGAAATAAGCCAATGGATGTTGATTTTGAGATAGTACAGCACCAACCCCATGGCCTGAAGCGTCTGTTTCAACGACGAAGTTTCATCAAAATTAGGGAGAGCCAAAACTGGAGCTTCAGTCATTCGGATTTTGAGAACTTCAAAGGCTTGTTGAGCATTTGCATTCCATGCAATCTTGTTCTTTGTTAATAATTCTGTCATAGGTGCTGCAATTTGCGCATAATGCTCGACGAATTTTCTATAATATCCCGTCAATCCGAGGAAGCCTCTCAATTGCTTGATCTTATTTGGTGTTGGCCAGTTTTTCATGACTTCAACCTTCTTTGGATTAGTTTGAACCCCCACTGCTATGACAATACATCCCAGGTACTCTATGCTTGATTGATAGAACACACACTTAGACAATTTGGCATAAAGAACATGTGATTTCAAGGTTTGCAGTACTTGTTCTAAGTGTTCCTTGTGCTCCAGTACAGATTTACTATATACCAGAATGTCATAAAAAAAAAAAACTGCCACAAACTTACGCAGGAACGGTTTAAAGATTCCATTCATTATTGCCTGAAATGTAGCTAGTGTATTCGTGAGTCCAAAGGGCATCACCATGAATTCATAGTGTCCTTGATGAGTTCTAAAGGTAGTTTTGTGGATATCTAGGTCTGCCATTTTGATTTGGTGATAGCAGGAACGCAAATCAAGTTTGGAAAAAACTGTTGCTCCATGAAGTTCATCTAAAATTTCTTCAATAGTAGGAATTGGAAACTTATCCTTAATGGTAATTCCATTGAGTGCCCGATAGTCAATACAAAAATGCCAAATTCCGTCTTTCTTTTTAACTAACAATACTGGTGATGAGAAACTGCTTTGACTACTTCGAATGATCCCGCTTTTCAACATCTCTTCCACCTGACGTTCTATTTCATCCTTCTGGAATTGAGGGTAGCGATAAGGTCTCACATTGATAGGTTGGAATCCTGGCATCAAATGAATCTTATGGTCTACTTCTCGTGTGGGAGGCAACTCAATTGGCTCTTTAAACACCTTTTTATACCTCTGTAATACCGATACTATTTCAGTTGGCAGCTTCTGCTCCCATGGTTCTTTGTGTTCTACCACCATTCTTATATGATAGCACTGTGCCACCTTACCTGCAGCCCATAATTTCTTCAAGGAATTAACCTGTAACAACTCCACTCCCCCAGTACTTTGGCCTTTTAATTGCACTACTTTTTGATCCATCGTATATTCCATAGTTAAGTTTCTATAATCTGTTAACACAAGTCCTAGAGTTGACAACCACTGTACCCCTAGTACTACATCAGTGCCATCCATCTTCGGAACATATAGATCTACCTTGCATTCATACTTTTGCATGTTTAATGACACTTGTTCACATTTGGCTGTGCATAGGAGAAATTCTCCGCTGCCCACAAAAACCTTAAATGGCTTAGTAGAAACCAGAGGAATTTTGAGTTTCTGAGCAATGGCTTCCTTGATAAAATTATGAGTACTCTCACTATCCACCAACACCTGCAATCCAATTTTATTGTAGTGTCCCAACAATCGGAGCGGAGCTGAATTTTGTTGTCCGGCTAAGGCATGCAAGCTAATCTCAGGTACTAAACTTTCTTCTTTGTCTCTTAATTCTTTTCCTTCTTCATCACTCTGTTCTGCTATGTTACGCACATCCTGATCGGTCAATCCAGCAATTTCATCTCCCATTTCTTCTTGGCCAATCAACAAATAACAGGAAGTCTTGTAGACATGGGAGGGGTTGTATTTCTCATCACAGTAATAACAAAGACCCTTCTCTCTTCTCATCCTAAGTTCTTCAGGTGTCATTTTCTTGATTGCAGTATTTTTGGTTCTGACAGGTAGAGATCCTTTAGTTTGGTTATTTGACTTCACAGATGTCATTGAATTAGAGGAATTATTGGGAGTAATTATGGTCGCCTTACTTCCAGTGGCCACATATCGGCCATAAGAACTATGAGGAATAGATGAAGACGAGTAACCTGACTTGTAGACTGTAGTTGATGCTGCAGCTCTCATGCTAGTAATCCCTTGCGCTTGTTGCTTTCGCTTATGCAGCTTAGCCAGAGAACAAGCATGAAAATATGACCGAGGTTGAGTCAACAGCACTTCACATTTGAGTGACTCCTTGAGACCAGCAATGAAAAAACTGGTGAGCCATTGTTCAGAAAGTCCAATCACCTTTGTTGAGATAGCTTCAAACTTGGCTTGATACTCACCCATCGTTCCTTCCTGCCTCAATTCTTTCAAGGCCAGTTTGGGATCCTCATACAAGTCTGAACCAAATCGAAGCATCAAGGCATCCATAAATTCTTCCCATGTTTGTGTAAAGCCGTTCCTCATAACCCATTTATACCAAGCATAAGCTGGCCTGGTCATATGGAATGAGACTAGCTTAATTCGTTGCTCCGTCAGAACCTAGTACATTTCAAAAATCTCCTCCACCTTGAACACCCAATCTTCTGCATCTTCTCCATCAAAGTGAGGTATATCCACCCTCATTCCTCTGGATATCGGAGCTTCATAATGTCTGTTCACTGACTCCTCCTCATCCTGAGTTGTCCGACTACCCCCAAGAACGTCTTTGTTTTTCTGTGAACTTGACAATCCAAGCACGATAGCTTCCAAGTTCTGCAATGTGACGTTGATGGCTTCCTGTGTTTTCTTCGATTCAGCCAAATCCACTCTCATCTCCCTTACTGCTTCCTCCAATCTCGCTGTGTGTGTTCCTTCTGCCATGGACAATCTTCCAAAGCCTCTCAATGAAAGCACCAATTTGTTAGCAATACCTGGCTACCACAAGGTTCCCTTAATTCAAGAAAGGAAACTACAACTCCAGACACGTTAAGATAACTTTCAGAAAACTCAATACCCCCCTAGAGGCCAACCCTCAACCATAAAAATACTCACTCCCATAACAAACTCACGCGCACTGTAAAACAATACTGCAGAGACTAACAAACTCTAATAACCGACTCCCCTTCCACTTCTTCAGCTGGACACGTAATCCTTCAACCAACCGGGCTTTTGCTTAACTCTGCGCTCTTTCAATTGTGAACGTGGCAATTCTTCCTGATGTGGTTGCTGATGTGGTTGTTGAGGTGTATCATCAATTACCTTCATTCTTCTTAAAATAACACTCACTTCTTTATAAATGTGTAAAAATACTAATTCTCTTAACACCAATATGATTGGTGAACAAAAAATAAGATTTAATTTTTCACACTTTTATAAGAAAGCTCAATATCATTTTAAAAATAAAAAGTATTAAATATTATATTATGAAACATGAAAGTTAAAATAACGTATGGCATCTAAAAAGAATTTTCTATAAATAGCAGAACTTTGAAATTGACCTAAACCTTTCCAAACATACAATACTGCAAAGTGCAAGCCAAACATTGCATGATCTTGTTGTCATACAAATGTTATATATTTCAATAATCATTCTAATCCAAAAACTTTAATGAACTGTAATTAGATAAAAAACTCATGAGTAATTTTATTATAATCTTTAACACATCCCATTACATGAAAGTCATTTTTAGAGTTCAAGCATAAACAATTTAATTATAAATAACAAAAGCAATAAAGATAAAAAAAACAAATACTTTTTAGGGTTAAAGCGTAGACAATTTAACACACCCCATCACATGAAAGTCACTTTGATTCAATTGTCATTTCATTTGGCACAGGCTGATGTTGAAATTTCATTTGATCTGAATGAGTTTGGAAAGGCGGAAGAATTGAATCAAAGTGGAATGCTGGATCCCCAACTTATATGTGGCCAAAAGGGTGCAGCCACTAAAGGTAGAATGGGACCATTTGGTTTGCTAGTTTTGGCTTCAAAAGGCTTGCAAGAGTACACTGCAGTGTTCTTTAAAGTCTTTAGAAATCGCAACAAATACATGGTGCTCATGTGCAGTGACCAAAGCAGGTCTCTCTCTCTCTCTCCCATTTTTAGTATGGTGACACCTATGCTATTCTTGGAGTACTTATACACCAAGAGAAGCTTTTAATTTTTAAATTTTTTTATAATTTTTATTTTAAAAAATAATTTGAAATAATATAAAAAATAAAAAATAAATTTAAAAGATTTATTACACAAATATTCACAAATAAATCAAAAAAAATTCTTTTATTTTTTGATTTTTTATATCATTTTAAATTACTTCCTAAAATAAAAAATTATAAAAAATCAAAATCAAAATCAAAAAAATAAAAATAAAACAAATTAAAAGTTACTCTTAGAACATGAATATTCTAAAAGTAACATAGAAATACCTTTTTAGTGTTATTATAATATTAAAAAATTGAATATTGTTATTATAAAATTTTAACATAAATAACTTTTTTTAAATTTTAATAATTAACTTAATCACAATTTAAAAATAAATTATATAATAAAACATGATAATAATACTGTAAATTTTAAAAATATTTC
Source organism: Ceratonia siliqua (assembly GCA_034509205.1). Lineage (NCBI taxonomy): Eukaryota > Viridiplantae > Streptophyta > Magnoliopsida > Fabales > Fabaceae > Ceratonia > Ceratonia siliqua. Next base: position 4,920 of record JASKGM010079933.1, on the reverse strand, counting down.
CCTCTCAATCTATGCATTGAATTGTTGACAAACTTTAGAATTTAGAAATATTCTTTCATAAGCAATGCTTTGATTGACAGGTCTTCATTGAATCACAAAAATGACTTGGCCACTTATGGTGCCTTTGTTGACGTGGGCCCTCTTCACCACAAGCTGTTACTTCGGACCTTGGTAAGTTGCAAAAGATCTACAAATGAAAAAAGTTTTTATAATATATTTATATTAGGCTTTAGCCTTCTAATGTCTTGCTAATATATTTTTTTATAATTTTAAATAAAAAATTTTAAATTTTAAATGAGAAAATTTCTAAGTTCCTCACTGTTTCATAGAGCTTAGTAATCTCTACATTTTTTATTGAATCAAATTTTTTTTTAAAATACACATTAATATAAAGATATTTTGATTATTTCATTTGAATAACACAATAAATATAAAAACATTTAAGATATTTATATTATGATAAAAAGATAAAAATGCTCTTACATTTATTATGTCCCTTAAATAAAATAGCTAAAATATCCTTAAATTTATTACATATTTTAAAGAGAAAAAAATATTTTTTGGTTTAATTAAAAATATATAGATTATTGATCTCCAAAATATTATAAGAAGGTTAGCAATCCCCTTTAAATAATTATCCATTACCTTTTTTTTTCTAAAATTAAACTATTATTGACCATAATCCAATTCTTAAGTTTAAAATTTCAAAATAACTATCAATATAACCACAACATTCTGGATTAAGATACATTTTTTTTGAAGAGAACAATATGCCAAACTCAAATTTCCTGATATGATATTAGTTAATTAGTATAGATATCTAAATAGCAAACAAAAGCAGCTACATAGAATAGAGTTATTTAGGAAGATCTTGACTACACATGACTAGCGGGCTTATTATTAGTTTTTACATTTTTATACATGGAGAGAAGAATTTGGCATTTAAATTGTACTGTGGCTGACTATTAATATCATAATTAAAAAAATTATGAAAGTAATTAATAAAATTTTATTAAAAAATTTAAAATTTTGGTTGATACTATGACAATATTTCATTAAAATACCAGATCATTTGTTTATAAAACTTCTAAAACAGTTCACCAAAATTAATTAATAAACTTTTGACATATTTGAAATAATTACTCGAAAGGAAGTGGTAGACCTGTAGATACAACCATAATGCAATAACTGGGATATTAATTATTTATTGTTTCCAGAGTTAACTTCCCATTACAAGAGGTGGAGTTAACGTATTTGGGTCCAAAGCTATCAAAACCTTTTTAACACTACAGTAGTACTGAAAAATTGATGCAGCATATACCATTTGATTTTGTTTGCTAATAGCCTAACACCCTCACCTTAGTTTGGCATTTTGTTTGCTAATAACCTAATACCTTCCCCTTAATTTGAATTTTATTATATGTAGTAATAATAACCCTACCTAATTACTTATGAACTCAATGCAAAAGAATATATTACTTATCTATGGTATATTTTAAAGTTAGTATAAAGTATACTTATAGCAACCATAAAAGTATGAAGATATTTTAATGTGAAAATCGATTTAGGCAATAACTAGTTTTTTTAACGATTATTTAGTATTACATAGAAAAACATATACTTGATATTATTTCTAATAAAATTTTAATGCATCGATCTTAAAATTAAATGTAAAGGGCAAATTACAAAAACTGACCTTGATCTTTACTCTCAGTTGCAATGTCCCCCTAATATTTTAATTTTTGCAATGTCCTCCAGATCTTTTAGCTCCATTGCACTTTAGCACTTACCGTAAAAATTAAATCTTGTCTAATATCTACCTTGTGAGATTACCTATATATACCTCCTTGTGAGAAAAAAAACTATGGTCTTTTTAAGTGAAGGGAGAGGTTAAAGGGTAATATCACAAGGGTAATTGTTAAACTTAACGTTTATTTGGAAGGAAGGTGACAAAGTGTAATAGGGCTAAAAGATCAATGGGGACATTGCAAAAAATAAAAGATTAGGAAGAACATTGCAAAAAATAAAAGATTAAGAAGACCATTGCAAAAAGTAAAAGATTAGGAACTTTTTTGTAATTTTCTCAAATATAAAATTGTAAAAGAAAACTTTAACATTGATATAACTTCTCTTATTTTACCTAATTGTATATTTATGATAATTTAATTTATTTATTTACTAAAATCTTATTATTGTTGTTGTTGTTATTATGATGTGATCGAAAAAGTTACCCACTTCACAAGTATTCTGAAGCTACCATCATTAAGGAATAAGGATCATCATTACACATGCATTTCCATACATGATAAGTTTTTTTTTGTCTTGATGCATTACTCTATATTCCTTTCATAGATTGATCACTCTGTAGTGGGGAGTTTTGGGGCAGAAGGAAAGGCTTGCATCACAGCCAGAGTTTATCCCACATTGGCAATCAATGATGAGGCACACTTGTATGCTTTCAATAATGGAACTGTCAATGTCAAGATCACAAGCCTAGATGCTTGGAGTATGACGAAAGCAAAAATCAATTGAAATTGAGTGGAAACTAATTAAGGATGCAACGCTGGATTCTCAACAACGAGTTTCTTTGTTTTCAAATAAGAATAAATTCCTACCACCATATTTTGCTCTTTGATTTATAGAGTAAAATTAATTGATGAGTTTCTTATATTGTCTACTTGGTTTTTTTTTGGTAGAAAATTGAATATCTAGCACCTAACAAAACACATAGAGATAGAATCAATTAAAAGAGAAAAAGAAAGTTTCTTGGGTGGCCGTCTCAAGAAAATAAGTTCCTCCGGTCTATTAGCTCTACGTTTTGCAAACTAGTTTACACATTGGTTGGCTTCCCGCAGTTTGTCATGTCTCAAATGGAAAGAAGTAAACCGTGCTATTATCTCTAAAATTTCCAGGATCAATGCCCTATATAAGTGGGTAGAAACATCAGCAGAAAAAACAATACGAATTGCCTCCAAAGAATCAGATTCACAAGCCAAATGAGACACTCCTATTTCTAGAGAAAAACACAGACCTCTACGTAAAGTAAGAAGTTTTGCTTGAGTAATGGAAATCACTCATGACTTTTATAACATTTTTTTCTTCTTCTTTAAACTCTATCTTATTTGACAAAATGGTGGTTATAATAATAGTAGCATGATAGTGATAATAGAAGACATACAATAAAAAGTATATTAGTTTTTTATGATAGAAATTATTTTCATTTCATATGAAAAGAGTGAAAGTAAAAAAATTGAAAAAAAAGGTGTAAAGTTGCATTTTTTAAAATATTATAGGAATGAAAATAAGAAGAACAATTCATATCAATTCTAACAATTAATCTATTAAAAAAAAGGAGAATCTGAAAAAGAAAAAAATATAGAATGATAGTTTTTGAAGTTATAAAACTGTCTTTCTTAAAATACCATCCAATCACAATTAGTTATGATTTATTAAAAAAAAAAATTCTCTTTTGTTTTATTCCTATTGTCACGACCCACATTAATAAAGTTCTGACTAGCACATGGACTAAGTTAATCCTATAACCGACTAAGCTAAATGCATAAATCATAAGCCATTTAATCAACAATGAATAAGCATGTGAAACATTTAACTCAAAGCACATTACCATCCAACATTCACGATATTAAAAAAGTATAAGTATATTTATAGAAATCATTGCCATCATAAGGCCTCCATAACCATAACCATAACCCACACTTCACAATATAACTGACTAATGCAGCTGCCATATCATGAGCCAATGACTTCACATAGGCTACCTAATGAAAGGAACCTATCGAATTAAAGACTCTCTTTAGGAAGAATAGGATTCTTAGAGCTTGCTTCTCAAAGCACTTGCTGATTTACAAAATTATGGTAACAAGAAAGGATAAGTCACACAGACTTAGTGATGACATATTAGAAAAAGTGAATAGGAAGGAAAACAAGAATTCACACAAGTGTTTCGTTTGCATAAACATTTGTATCTCAAAAATCAGGATAATGAATACAGAAAGTATAATTTTGAAGCATGATTTAAATATTCCATTCAAATTTTTGTAAAATGATGGTTTAAGACATTCAAAAGTAGTCTAACTAAAGTATCAAATACTTTCTTGGCAGGGTTTCACATGAGAGAATTATAAATTGTGGTGGTTACACCTCGCTAGCAACTTTTTACCTCACATAGGTAGCTACATCTAATGGGCAACTCCTTTTCCCTTTATAACAACATCATCTCATTTTTTTAAGGGACTAGACCTCGTTGGCAGCTCCTTACTACACACAGGCAGCCATCTTACGAGAAGCTCCTTTTCCTTTTTATCACACACAGCCAAGTATCATATATCTACTAGATGCGCCCAAGTAATTGCCCTTACCAATGGTTACAAGCGGTTTCCCTAAAACATTTTCACCTGAAACAATATTCAACAAACATTGTCAAACATTTGTATCTCAAATATCATCATAAGGATCATTCATTAGTATATAGATAGGGACACTGCAATTTGGTCAATCGCATGTCACTACAAAAAAACATGGAATTTCTGAAGGAATTTCTGACGGAAAGTAAGTCTGTCATAAATTCTGACGGAATTTCTGACTCCTTTTTGACGGAAATAAATTGAATAAAACTTTCTAATGGCTTCTCTAAGCCATCAGAAAATCCGTCAGTATTTCCGTCAATAACCGTTAGAAAAAGCGCGCCAACGATGGCGGGAAATTTTCTGACGGACAAGTGTCCGTCAGAAAGACCCACCGATAGTTTATGACGGCTTTCTGGCTGTCAGAATGGAGAAAATAATCAAAATTCTGCATTTTTGTGTTTTCTGACGGCATTTCTGACGGCCAAATGCCGTCAGAAATGCCGTCAGAATTTTTTCAATATATACCTCCCCCCTTCTTTCTTTACATTTTGAA
>JASKGM010079922.1:0-14808 GCA_034509205.1 Ceratonia siliqua | reverse complement strand
GGCACCTAATAATTTTTGGTTAATAGTAATAGGCGCGCACACACACATATATAGCTGTCAAAACGGGTTGGACCTGCTAGGTTGACCAACCCAGCTCGTTTAAAATGGCGGGCGGGTTGTTTTTCTTTAATATTTTGGCGAGTTGGCGGGTTGACCTACCAATTCACCCCGCCTGCCAATCTGCCAGGGACGGAACGAATTAAGATTTTTCAGCTCGCTAAATTAGCAGGCTGGCCCGCCCCGCCCCGTCTCGTCTAAGGGGCGGGTTGTTGCCCAAACGGGGCGGGCCAGTCCTACACACATATATATTAGAAATATCATATTTATTACCTTTCTAAACTTTTATTTTTATTAAATATTTATAATTTATTTATGGATTAATTATTATCAAGTTCTTCAACAGATACTATATTTTCATACTGTGTTTGGTGGCACCTAATAATTATTGGTCAATAATAATAAGCTCACGCACACATTAGAAATATCATATTTATTTAACAAATTTTAATTATCATTTTAAATATAAAAAAACTACATATTAGTGATCGTATGAGTTTTAACTTTTAAAGGTATGGAAGCAGTTGTTGGAGACTGAAATGCCCCATCAAAATTTGGAAAAGAACATTATAACTAATTAAATTAGTATATTTGACAAATTAGAAAAAGAAAATAAGTTCATTTAGTACAAAAAGAATCAGCAATTTTCGTTGAGTAATGTTATTTATACTATAAACTGGGTTTAATAAAGAGTTTAATTATGAGCCACTGATGAATTTTTACATGATCTGGCATAAGCACTGCCTTGTAATACTTCATCAATTGAATTTTATGACCCCTTAAAAACATTTTTAGATTCCTATAATTGAGAAGAAATTACAGTTCACAAAACTGTTTTAGTTCAATATACTTAGTTGAATTTTAATAAAAACCATTTTTTATAAATTAAATATAACTTGTTTAACCATTGCCCATAGCTGATCACTTCAGAAGTTCTAATTTTATCTTCATATTCATACTTGCAGTTAAAAGAAACAATTTTTAATTACATTTTGATTCTTTCAATTTAATAATTGAAACAATTTATTATCCTCAAATTAAAAAAGTTATTTTAGTGTATTTATATGATTTAATAATTATTTTTTTAAAATATAGTATTTTATAACAATGTTTCAAAATTTTTCTTTTCTTTCAAGTTTCTCATGTTATTTTATTTAGAACAATATCTTAGGATAACACTACTAAAAAACAATGAACTTTTATAAAGATTCATTTCAAAATATTATGGTGACTTCTAGACTGTATTTAGATATATTATTACTTTTAGATGTAATAGTTATTGAATGTGCATCTATTCATTCTAACTGTTAAATTAAATAGAGACAATTATTTAATCTAATTACTAAAAAAGATAAATGCACCTCCAACAACTACTATATCTTCATGTATTACTATATTACTATATTCATTTATAAGTTAAAAATGATCAAATATTATACACGAAATAATATACTCAAACAATAATAAAAAAAGACGGCTAAAAGTGACTTTTTGTTCCTTAATTTTAATTGTATTCCTTAAATTTTTTTATTACATTCTTGTCCCTCATCTTTCATAACACCACTAATGTTGATTGTTGAGTATGGGGTCAACTTCGTTAGAGTTAACGAAAAGTGGATGGAAAAGTGCCACGTCCGCTTCACTCACTCTCTGGAACCACTTCGTCCTGGAATCATCTTACTCCTCCTCCTTGCCAACTTCATTCAGATTTCCCTCGCCACCGGAATTATCCCCTTTGGCTCTACCCCCTTTGGGATCCCGGCAGTGCCCATCACCCCTAATTAATGAAGAGCCACCAGATTTCAAGCCAATGTAGAATAGAAGAAAGGTGAATCTCTAGCTAAAGACCGGCATTCCATCTCTCCATCATGTAGATGGGTACAAATAAGCCAATGTGTAGACGCCTGTACTCGGGACCATGGACTTTCACCTGTACTTGGGTCGATTCTTGGGCTCTGGTCGATTCTTGTGCTCTGGTAGATTCCTTTTATCAAATATCCGAGTTCGGGTACGATGACCGTATTCCGATGTCTAAATTAGTTCGTTCGAGTAAGGAGTATGATGTTAATCGAAAAAAAGCAATTTGGCCATACCTAAAGTGAATATTTATAGACTGTAATATGGTCTTATTCTATTTGAGTTACCATTAGGCTTTTTTATTGAACCTAATAGATTGGACATTTAGAAGGAGTAGGCAATTTACAATGAAACACACATGATACGTAAGCAAATACGGATCACGTGGTTTTGTATTGATTAGCTTTCAAGTCTCAATCTTCTTCGGTGGTAGGAATAGTTGGATTTGAGTGAGCCGAGCATAGTGAGGAGGAGATAGATTTAAACATTTTAATCGTCACTGGATTAAGAACCATCAGTTACACTTGCTGCAAGTCAGCCCTATTTGATAAAAGGAAAGACATACAAAATCTCCAACCACCACACTAAATTTTAGTTTTCATTCATTGGGCTACTCCAAACCCAAAACCAAATATGAATCATATTTGATGAACCACGAAGTTGTTTCTTTCTACTCAGTACCAGCATTGATTTGGGGTGATGGGCATTGCCGGGATCCTAGAGGGAGGGGAGCCGAAGGGAGTACTTTCGGTGGCAAGGGAGATCTGAATGGAGTTGGCAAGGAGGTGAGATAGTTTTAGATAGAGGAACAGTTTGGATGAACTTGTATTTTTAATCAGATGCTTTAAATAAAAGTTATTTTTTAAAAAAAAGTAGGTATTTGATGTTTGGATGTAGTTATGTAGAAGTGATTTTACTGAAAAAAAATAGATGTTGTGCGTTTAGATGTAAAAATATAAAAATATTTTTTAATATGTAAAATTACTAAAAATGATATATAAAAGTGCTTTTTAAAAAATTTATGAAATATTTTAAGAGTATATTGATTTACAAAATTTTCTCTCTCTTCCATTGAACCTGATTATTTTTTAAGCAACATTTTCCTACTTAAAAAAAATAACATTTCTGCTTATTTTTAAAATAAACACTTATAAAAATAATTCCATACAAACGGTTAAAATGAAAAAAAATATTTATTTTTTTTAAAAAAATAACTTTTGATACAGTAAAAGTTATCCAAACGGACTTAGAGAGAGAAAGGTGGTTCTAGAAAGAAAGAGATAAAGCTGACATGACATTCTCTTTGATATTGTTTATTACTTAAATGTCACGTTAATATTTTTTATTAATAAAATTCATCAAGTTGACAATAATAAAATAAAAAAACTTAACTAAAAAACTCAAGGATCAAAATGGACGTTAAGCCTAAAAATATCATTATTTTTATAAAAATTAATTTTTTTTAATAGAAATAAATAAAAATAAAAAATCTTAAAACTTAATTTATTTGTTATCCATTAAAAGTATAAAATAATAATAATAAACTTAACCTCAGAATCTATTTCTTAAATTTTATATATTAATATAAATAGATAAATACAAAATTATTAGGACTATTAGATTATTTTTATTACTATTATTTCTATATTATTATTATTATAAGATTTCTCTTTTTTTAAATTAATATTTTTATTTATTTTTTAAAAGATAATAAATCATCAATGATTTAAATTTCTAATAAATTTTATTTAATAAGTGAATTAATATTAACATTAATGTCAGAATTATCAATTTCTTATTTAAATTGTACGTATATATTGAAGAATTTCGTGTTCCTGCGAGTTAGGGCATTTCGTTCCAAACACACCCTCTCTGTGCGAGTTAGGGCACAGGCTGCTGCAGCTCCTCTCGGTCGTCAGTTCTCCCGAAGTGCAACGGTAAAATTATCTTTTTTTCCTTGCATCTCTCTCTGTTTTAAATTATATAGAATTTTGGGGAGGGGTTTGTAGAATTCGGGACTGTACATTTTTTTCTTCCTGTCCCTTTACTCTTATCACTCTGTACTTTTTTTCTAAGAAATTTTTGGCTTTTTTTTTTTTCTTTTTTTTGTTTGCTGAGCTCCATATGCATAAGTTTTACTTGCATTATTTTCGACATTCTATTCTTTTTCCATTTCTGTTTTGTACCCATCTGTTATCCTTTTCTTTACTCATTATTTCCTCAAGAACTTGGTGCATACGATAGTTGATAGGAAGTTGGAGGGAGCTCTTTGTTATGGTATATGTTGATTATGTTCCCTTTTGAATCGAGTGATCTTTTTGGCTTTTTAATACATTAATTAAACTAATTAGTTAGTTAACAAACAGCTGTGCGGAAAAAATTATGGCTTGGATAGAAAACTGTAGATAATTATTAATAAAGAAGTTTTAAGAAATTGTTTGCAGAAGTATTTGTTCTTCTTTTAAAGAGATTATAAATAAAAAATATTTCTGATAATGAGATTTGGCACTGTCTTAGAGTATTATGTGCCTGCTTATATATATATATTTTTAGATTTTCACGTGTAAGAAAATTTCCATGCTCAATTAATTATAGAGATGGATCCCCTTCCTATGACCGAGTATCTTTGGTTACCAGTGTTTTCTATCCTTGGGTTCTCTTATCGTCCAGAAATAGAAGAAGACCTTTGGGGTTGAGATAAAATGAGTGCAGTAGAGAAAGGATCAACCACCACGAAAACCCCAGCAGATTTTCTCAAATCCATTCGTGGGCGGCCAGTTGTTGTAAAGTTGAATTCTGGCGTCGATTATCGAGGTTATTCCCTCTGTGTTTCACTTTCTCCTCCTCAGTAGTTTCTAACTAGGCATACCTATTAGGATTTTTATCTTTTCGCTGTACGATGTGATATTAAACTGTTAAAGAATAAACTTTCTTTCTATTTTTCTTTTGTGATAAAATTGAAAATTCTAGTTTTTCTGAGACATGATTGATTGACAATTCTTTCAGACTTGAAAGTGATATATTCAGGTTTACTAACGTAACTATGTTGAAATCACTTCTTTCTCTTGGTGGTGTACAAAATATTTGCTTTCTTGTCTCACTCAGTCACTCATTAAATAATAAATAATAAATAATACATAAGAACATTTTCTGCTTGCTGTTAAATATCTATGACTCTATTGTTTTATTTAATATCATGCAAGATTATAATTCCATTACTTGTCATATTTTTCTTCGTTTTCTACTCTTCTGTTAGATTATATTGTGCAGCTTTAGACTCTTTGGTGAACAAGTCCTTTCTTTGAAAATTATTGGCAATATCAGTGAACTATACTCTCATCTTCGAGCTGATGTAAAGAACCTGAGATTATGTTCTGCTTTGTTGTAAGACCAAACCTGATGTGGTTGATTGGACCAGACAGAAGGTTGTTTAACCTAGCTAGGATCAATGTTGTCAATGACGGCCACCATGGTGGAATTGCGTGGTGGCAAAGGAGGTCCCTGCCTTAAATCCTCCATGGCATGGCAGCACTATGGTGTCTGCCATTGGTGTGGCGGCTGTCCATAATGGTGCTGTGGTGTCCACCAGAGTGGATGTTTCGTATATTTCACCTCATTTTTTTTCTCTCATCAGCCAAATGGGCTTGTGATTTTAAGGGGTTTAAGGGTCATTTGGCCTTATCCGAGTGGAAATAACACAAGAAGGCCCAAAAATCTAAATAATGCAGCAGAATGAACTCTAGAAACTCACAGTGCTGCTGCTTCCTATTTGGGGGTGGGTAGGCATCTTTAGTGATGATTTTCTCTCTTGAAATCAGTACACAACATCTTGAAATGATGTTTACTGAGGTATTTTTCATCCAACATCGGGCTTAATTCTTTGGTCATTTTCCACCATTTCTTCTTAAACTGCCAGCGGATGGATTTAATAAATTCTACATTATTTCAAAAATTGGTTCCTTCCCTCACTATAGTGGCTGCCATGCCATCCACCATGTTGCCATATGCCATTGACGCCACTGGCTAGAATTTATATAGAGATAAATCTCAAATAATCAGATACTGGTTGGGGTTCCTGGGTAACATTTATTGAAGTCTAGCCCAAAATTGTAGAAAATGGGGATAAAAAGTAAAACATATGCTTGCCTGTTTAGATGTATATCAAATTTTGAGGGCTCCTTTTCGTTTATGATTTATGATGCCTAGTTTCCTCAAACTTGCCTAATTTGGAGACTATGATGGGAGAACTGTATTAAGTCACATTCTATTCAAGTAGTCTTCATATCCAAGTAGCAGTTTTGCATTGGGTAAAAACGTGTTGATCTATTAACTTGCAAAGGCATTAATCTCCATAAGAATGAAATAGTTGAAAAATAGAATTATAGAAGCTAGTTTATGCTCTCTGTCCTAAATTCATTTGAGAGTTGTCAAAGTAGCGAAGTAAAGAAATAAGGGAGAGCAGTTGATTGTTAGAACTTAGAAAATAGTGATTTTTTTTTTTCAAGTTCATATTTGGTGGCTGTACCGCTGTAGGTTGAGTCTGCTTATGGGTGATGGTTAGTCCATTTCCATGTACCCTGTCATGAACTGGCTTGACTCCGTTTGGTTAAAATACTTGCAGGTATTCTAGCTTGTCTAGATGGCTATATGAATATTGCAATGGAACAAACGGAAGAGTATGTCAACGGGCAATTGAAGAACAAATATGGCGATGCTTTCATTAGGGGGAATAATGGTAATGTTGGAAAGGTGATGTCATTCTTCCACAATTAATATATGATTGCAGCACTGATTGAAAACTCTTGTCTGTGATGCAGTTCTGTACATTAGTACCTCAAAGAGGACACTGGCTGAAGGGGCTTAGTGTGTAACAGGGTCCAACATTTTTGGTTTGAAGAAACATGCCTTCTCCAGCTTATGCTATTTTGAAGCTTGCTTTATTTCCTTTGTTCTTGTAGTGAAATTTGAGTTGCTAATGTTTTTAGATATTAAAGGTAAAATTATCAAATGCTGGTTGGCAATTGGCATATACAAGAAAAAGTATTTAGGCCTTGTTTGAAAATGCTAATTATTTTAGTGTACCAATTTTCTGTCAGTACAAAACTTAGTAAGCGCTAAAGTGAATATAAAAAATCTATAAAACTTAAAATACTTCTTCGTTTATTTTATATCAATTATTCTTATAGTATTTATTCTCTTATCTTCTGATAAATGCACCTTAACGGGGAGTAGAGAGGGTGTTTAGACTCTAGGGGAAAATGTGCTTTCTCCCCTACTCTTGGAGTAGGGGAGAACTCTTGGAGTAGGGGGGAATTTTGATTTTTTTGATTTTTAGTTTTTAATTTTTTAAAAATTTTTATTTTAAGAAATAATTTAAAAGAATTATAAAAAATTTTAAAAAATTAAAAAATTAAAAAAGAAAAATTAAAAAGGATTTTATAACAAAAATATTTAAAAATAAATCAAAAAATGAAATAAAAAACAAAAAATGAATAAAACTAATTTTGTTTATTAATTTTTTAATTTTTTAATTTGCTTCTTTAAATAAAAAAATTAAAAAAAATTAAAAAACCTATTAATTAAATTTTAAAAAATAAAAAAGCTACCAATACTTGGGGAATGCTAGGGAAAATTACATCGCGCGGGATCTGAGGTCCCCGAGCTCCCTCAGTCAATTGAGTAAAGGTCGTTTAATCCATTACTATTTTATTTATTTATTGATAGTTTGAATATTATGATATGAAATCGTTTATTTCATGAGATAATTGAAGTCATTTTTGTAGAGCTTTGTTTTGAAATGTTCATATTAGTTTAATATATTTATTTTAATTAGAAAAAATCTATTCAAGAACATTCAAATTTTGGTAGCCATTCATTTTCAGTAATTTTGTTGATAGTAGCTTAAGTTGGTGAAAGGTCTTTTCTACAGTTCAACCTCTGATTCTTAATATATGAATAAAATTTAACTATTTTAATCTTAGGTTCTTCAAGAAAGCCTAACTGCCTTTCCGATGCAAGCCAAATTCATCAGGGGCAATTGAAAAATCTTGTCACAAATCATGGCATGGAGAAAACCCAAAACCTAATGCCCTATTTCCCATTGGGTGAAGCTAAAAACTCCACCTCTCAAAGAGGTTAAACTCTCATTGTTAGATACACTTCCAAATTCTTAAATTGTTAAGATAAAAATATTAAAGTGAATCTTTATGTGAATAACTCAGGTGGAGCTCTCCATAACCGTGACACACCTTCCAATTTGCAAAACTTTTAAAGTATCGGACTTCTGTCAATCAGCCATCCCTGTTGAGCAGCTGTTTCACATCCCAATATCCTTGATTTGAAGCATTAATAAGAGTAGTTGACCAGTGCATAACAACATCTCACAAGCCAAATTAATATGACAAGTTGCAGTACATAGCACAAGGTCATTCCTCTAGAACTGAATCCAATAGTCTGAGACACCTAAATTTTCCAGAATACAACACAATCACCAGTTCCAGTGCTGCTCTATACAATGTAACAAGGACATGATATATCCCCCTTCCATATCAGCATCAGGCTTAATTAGTATATAACAAGCCAAGTATACCCTCCTGATGGTTGAGGCTTAAATGTGCCCATTCATGGATGGCAACTGCCTCATACGCCATAGACATCCTTCTCAAGCTTCGTGTCATAAAACTATCAATATAATCTCCAGAATGTTATGCAGCCTCCTAATGGTTGTGCCTAGAAAAAATGATGGCACATATCACTCATACACACACAAACTAAAGCGGAAAATATGAAAATTTCTTAGAACACAGCTTTACACCCAGTTGGTATTGCCTTCATTAAGTACTCAAGCTTCGTAAGAAAAAGCAGCTGGTTCAAGCTAAGACATGTACATGCATTTTGGTAAGACCAGCTTGTTTTGGAATAGTTTTGGAAAGTACTTTTCTTCCTTTTGCAGCTTACCAGATAATAACTTCTTCAAAGCAACAGCAATACCAAACTGGGCTTTTTCCAACCCAGAATATATGCCAAAAAAAAATTTAAATCAAAAGCCCAACTTGCTAGTACATGGAGAATTTCTTCAGAATTAAATTAAAAGCTTGGGCAAGTCAAAAGAAGGCAAGCTCCCTAACCTAAAACTTTCCCAGACAGTTTTATAGCAAAAGATAAATCATACCCATGGAGAACTCCGAAGATGGTCAGACCAGGGCAACCCACCCAAGCGTCCACTTCTTACCTTGGAAGTGAATAGAGGTTTCAGGCTCCATCAGTGGATGCATGACAGAAGCTATGAACAGATTCTAGCATCTATTCCTTTGGAAATCGGCCCCTCTAACAAATACAATATGTTGCAACATGTTATATCTAGATCAATGCTCAGCATATGCCAATGTTATCAAGGCAAATAACTCCACTGATCATAAGGAAACAAGAGTCTTCGAGTAGATAGTAGGGAAACAAGCACATTTAGAAAAACCAAGGGTTCAATTTTTGTGGAGGGAGAAAATATAAGTTCCTTGATGGATAAGGTTCATTTTACCGATTGATCGGCTTTTTGTTGAAAAACGAAAAAGAATATAGGTTTTTATTGTACAATTCTAATACCCTTGACCAACAAATATAGAAAATTACACATACTTTGGGGAAAAAAAGCGGGGTTTGAAAGCTAAACCTTCCTCGAGAATAAAAACACATTTAATACTTTCCTTATAAAACCCTATCCTCTTCCAAAACCCCCCCGACCCAAAAACCCCGAACAAAAAAAAGAGAAATAAAGAACTCGTGCAGAAAGGATCCACAAGAAGGAAATGACATTTAAATTGTACATAGGCATTAAATTTTAGATACTCTCGTATCATAATCTATAAGCATAAAAATTTGATAAAGCAGTGCCTGTGCCACCAAGTTTCCATTGTAAATTTCCCATTTTAACAACTAAATCAAGAACATAATACTCTGAAAAGGATGATAACCCTCACAAATTATGGCAGAAAACCAGAGAGATATATAACTTACAATTTAAAGTGCCAGTAAAAATAAAAAGTATTCCAAGCCATATTGTGCTTTAATGGCAAGCTAGAAGAAACCACAAATGACAGCATTGGTGAATCCAACGAGAAAGTAAGGGGGCAAAATGTCCAAAGCACACTTAAAAATTATTGCAGCATAGATTTCTCTGCCCCAAAATTCAACCCATTCCTCAACAACATTTCACATAGGAACAAGAGGTACTGCATTGTTTTAAAAACATGTGAAGGGGAAAAATCTACTAAGAAAGAAAATACAGGTTTCAGAAGCTGGTTCTTTTAGTAATCAAACGGTAACGGTTCATTACAAATTTCAAAGATGCATTTGAATAGTGCCTGGAACTTCAGAAGAATCACCAGAGTCCAAAACTAAATGATTGATGCATCTATGAGGGTATCTGCACAATGAATACATAAAGCATAAAAAGACTAATTTCACAAACCAAATATCATCAGGAGAAAGCAAATGCAAATATAAAATCTTTCAAGCCATACCTCTGGCACTGCAAAACAGATTTTAAAGAGTTATTTGTTTTGGACTACAAAGCCAATCAGAGCAATCTTTTGTTCAGAAATAGAGGAAAGCAATAACATCACAATATGGGCAACAAATGGTAAAAGAGTTAAATGCAAGCTTCTTAATGTCGTGATTCTCATAAAAACAGAAACTGAATATTTCCATAAGCTTGGTGGAAATTTTGGAATAGAACTCAGAAGAGAGAATTAATCTTGATGAATTTAGAATTCCTTCTTCTAGCCCAATATAAAAGAGTTGATGAACCTGTGAAGTAGACTGGACGACCAATATGTATCACATAACCTCCAGAAATAATAGCATCACAAGTACCAACAGAATTCACACCCTCCTCTCTAGCATTAGTTCTCACCCTAACTTACAGGATGAAATAAAAAAAACTACCATGCTACAAACAAGGGCATGCCTTACTGTAAGTCTTCAACACTGCTCCAGATAAGTGCCCTCCTGCCCATCTAAGAGCATAAAGTATAACAAAAAGGATAGACACAAACATAAGACAGACAAATTTGTGAACAAAAAACCAATACATATAAAGATCAACCATCTCATGTGCCACCCAAAATGTCAACCGTCTACAGCATTAACATCACTAATCCCAATTTCAACCAACTATAAATATATGCCCACACCATTAAGTATCTCAATTCCAAAGAAATTATTTCATTATCTCATTGTACTGAAGATTGGTCATGATGCCTTTAAGTTTAACCTTTCACACATGAGAAGTGAGAGTGATAATGTCATAAAGCTTTTATCCATGTGTAAAATTCCTTTTAACAAAGATGATTAGTTTTTCACTTTATCATGGGTTGTAAGACCTAAAATTTATTCCTTCTCAAAAAATCGAACTAAGCTAAAAATACTCATTCCTGCTAAGACAAATATCCCCAAATTATGTATTTCCTCATTTTCCAATAAGGGGAGACCTTGACCAGCCTCATTCCCTTCCTCCAATCATCTTTAAAATAGTTTACCTTAAAAATTAGAATGCTATTAGGAATTGAGGATAGATTCAGGCACTCAGCTGTAGATGGATGAAGAATAAAGCGAAAAGTACACAATATCAGAAACTCACCTAATGACCCATGTAAGAAGGGCCAGCACCAGGGTGGGGCCTAACACCACTGCTCTGCCCCATTTGTGGATTCTGGTATCCCGGTTGCATCCCAGGCTGGTTCCCGTAGCTAACAGCAGCCTGGTTACCATATCCTGCGGGTGGCCCAGCCTGGTTTACTGGCGCACCACCAAGACCTCCGAGCAAATTACCGAGCCCCAATCCAGCTCCTTGAGTTGTAAGCAAAGCAGTCAATGCCTGTCCAAGTGCCGGGTTCAAACCCTGGGCTGGCATTCCGGGATTGAAACCCACAGCAGGGGCTGATGGTGCCATCAGGTGTCCAGATGCTGGTCCACCAGACGAATACTTATTCTTCTCCTTTCTTGAATGGTAGTGAGGCTGATGATGATGATGGTGAGAATGATGCTGATGCTGGTGTTGATTATATCCCTTATTTCCCTTAGGACCATCAATTGCCCTCTGACAATACAATGTATGCCCCTCAAAATTCTTGTGTGGCTCCTCCAAAGCCTTCTTAGCACTTTCTACCGACTTGTATACAAAAAGTGCAAACCCCTTAGGCTTCCCCGTGTTCTTATCAAGACCCAATGGACCGTCCTCTACCTCTCCAAACTGCTTGAAGAACTCAAGCAACTTCTGGGGATCAAGCTCCGCACTCACATTGCTCACAAAGATCTTCCTCTGAGTAAATTCAGGCATGGGTGTGGCCGCAGGCGGGGTAGCCTGGACAGGTCCAGCTGAAGCCAATTGACATGAAGTAGTCCGGTTTCCAATCTTCTTCTGGGGCTGCTTCAGCGCCTTACGAGCCCCACTTCGGTGCTTAAACAAGATGAAAGCATAGCCCTTGGATTTCCCAGAGACCTTGTCGGTGACGGCCTTGCAATCCTCAATCTCACCATACTTCCCAAACACACTAGTAAGGCTTTCAGCAGTGGTGTCCCAGCCAAGTCCATGAATGAAAATTTTACGGTGGGCAGGGTCCACATCCGCCAGCTGACGAACGTTCTCCATTAAATCTGGGTACTTTTCCACAGCTTGCTTAACAAGAGAGTGCAGCTGCTCCTTTGTAAAGGGCTCAAGAAGCTTCTCGACACTCTCCTCGTCCAAATCCTCCCCTTCATCTTCATTCTCATTACCTTCTTCAGCTTCATCCACATCAGCTGATTCAAGAGGGGCTACATCGTTCGAAGCTTCTGCAGTTTCCAGGTGCTCCCCTTCCTGCTCTTCAGGGATCTCTTCTACATCTTCATTTTGTTGTTCTTTTCCATCTTCCAGCCCTTCTTGTTGCGTATCACCATCGACGGCCATATTTTCTCGTTCTTGATGCTCTTCTTCTAGAGCTGCTTCGGTCTGGGGTTGTTCGTCCACCCTCTCTGGGTGAATTTGCTGCTCTTGGGGTTGTGGCTCAGCGACCTTAGTAGTAGTAGACTCGGGCTCAGAAGATCGCACCTTTCGCTTCTTGGCCATAACAGCGGAATCCTGCTTCGCAGACGAGCTAGGGTTTGCAGAGTAAAGTGGGGAAATTAGTTTTCTCCAAACACAAGGGTTTGAGGAAACTGATGGTCCGAACAACGCCGCTCGTGATTTTATCGATAACTCTATCACAATCGGGTATGGGTAATACGATAATGGGCCGGATCTATACCTACCCAACGCTCGTAACAATTTCTTTATTGGCCAATTCTTCACACATCTTTAAAATTAATTTATAATTGTATTTATATTAAACTAATTTTACTTAAGAAAATATTTTTGGTATCTCGAAATATGTTTTTATAATAAAATTTTATGATATTTTAATTAATGATATTCTTATTATATAAATTTTAAAAAATTATGATATTTATTTTTCTGTGTGTGATGCATCCAATAATTTCAAAACATTATTTTAAAATGAGTTAACATAGACACCAAACCATGATTTTAATTTAAAATAATAGATAAAATCACCCCATGTTAACATCTGATAACTTGTTATATTTTCAAATTAGTGTTAGTAAGTAGTAGATATTATGTCATTATAGTTACCATGCACAAGACAAAAAAGAAAAATCTAATTCTAACCTAAGGAATTGATAGAATGATTTTATTTCATAAATAAGTTAATGGCCCCTTTGTATAAATTTTAAAGAATATTTGTTTTACAGCTTTTTATAGAGTTGAGCTTCTATTTATACTTTATAGCATAACTTATTTTGTGCTTTGATATTATAGTATAATTATTTGTAAGATACTTAATAAAATATAATTATTTTAACTTATTCTTTATTGAGTTTTTATCTTACTTAGAAACGAATTTATTTGTAAGATACTTAATAAAATAGACATTTGCCTAGGAAGAACTTTTTAAGCCTTACAAAGTGTAAAAAATTCATAAGCATATTAAATTATTAATTAAAGGTATTATTGTAAAATTAAAAATTTAATTTAAGTAATTTAAAAGGTCCCTTCTCTAAATCTCATAAAAGTATAATTCTAAATTTTATAATAATAATTAATAAAAAAATATTATTTTAAAATTTTAAATTTAATTTTACAAAAAAATATAAATTCTAAAATTTATATTAAGTAATTTTTATGAAACACTATATAAAAAAAAAAGTTGAGTGTATCTTTTGAAATGAAAAAAAATCAATTCCATAAGACAGATGACCCCAAAGTGTACGACTTCTTTGGTAAAAGAAAACCTTGCCAGATAGAGGAATGACTGACTTGCAAATGGAGAAGAGAGAAGGGTACATCTGCAACTTATAAAAATTATTAAAATTTTTATTAGGAGTTATTACAAAAAAAAAACAAAAATTAAATATTACCTTTACCGACTCCTGACGGTCTTCTACTGTCCCGTCAGGTGACTTGAGCGATAAAGGACCGTTCGGATTAAATTAAAGGAGAAATGAAAGTTAAAATTTTAAAAATAATGAGTATAATTGTTTGAGTTGTTTGTATCTGTTTCTTTTTAAAGTAGAAGAAGAAGTAAAATAAAAAATTTTAATTAAAGTAGAATCTATATTTTGTAATTTCTCCTTGTAAAAGAAGTAGATTTATTTTTTCTTAACTATTTTACCCATCTATTTATCATAGTTACATTTTTTTTATTATAATATTATAATTAAATTTTATCATAATTTTAAATTTTAAATTTAATTAAATATTTTTTAATATAGTTATATTATTTTTTATATTAAATTATTTTTTATTATAATTATTTTTACTTAATTATTATTTTATTTTAAAAATTATTATTTTTAATTATGTAT